>QVNW01002342.1:0-17969 GCA_014825475.1 Pseudomyrmex flavicornis
GTTTTTTATATATGTTTTGGTGTAATTTTATAGGACAAGAAATTACAGATCACTATAATGACGTATTTATGACTGCGTAAGAAAAATGTGTATTACATATCCACAATGTTTCACTAGTGTAATGACTGTAAAAATTGAAAATATCAAAATTCTTGTAATTTACATGTGATATGTAATTTACGTACATACGTATACATATATAAATATGTATATTTTTGTATTTATTTACTTTACAAAAAGTAATTTAATATAAGTTTAATTATTTGAGTTTGCTTACATCAACGCACTTTACTTTTTAACATAAATGATATTTATGTTATTTGTTTATTAAATATATAAATAAATATATATATGTATATTTAATAAACATATAACATAAATATCATTTATGTTAAAAATAAAGTGCGTTGATGTAAGCAAACTCAAATAATTAAACTTATATTAAATGTCTTTTGTATAGGTATAAAATTCCGTGGCATATTTTCCCTTTGCATCTACAAAAGTTAATTTTGTTAGTGTTACAAAGAGGTAACAAGACATTTGGTCTGAATGTCGGTGGATTGTTTATAGCATCTCTACAATGTTTTGCTACGGTATGAAATATTCAATGTTACACAAAATGTGTTATACATCAAACAAAGGAAGAAGACAAAAACAAAAAATTATTTTTTGTTCCAGTTGATAAATGCATCGTTATCTTATTTTACTGTTATGCACTCTGTGTGATCAGTGATACGTAATAACGTATGAGTATTAGTACATATCAGTTGAGTAAACTATCGTAGTTAAAAAATTTGACACAAAATATTAATCTAAGAATAATTAGAATTTGCACTAATGTTTCTTAAAAAAATTGTTTTCCAAGCAGCAGTAATTCCACAGAAAAAAGTTAATTTAAAAATAACAAAAAAGTTTAAAATGACACATAATTATACGTGTTAAACATTTTGTAATGTTACTTTAATGTTATTTTAACAATTAAATAGCCAAAACAAATCAAAATGTGTTAATACGTCTACTTCGTGCTATACATACATATGTACATCTCTTACAATGAAAAATACAGTAGCAGCTTGCATCACGTCTCATACGATAGAACGTATCTTACGCAATAAGCATATAAAGCAAACTGAATCATTTGTAATCACATCTTGAAGAAAAAGTGATGTGCGCGTGCGTTACTTTTACATCACAACTTGTTGCATCATTATTCTATGAGAAAACACACGTGTTAAATGTGTCTGTTGTTGTTTTATCGATTACTTAAGAGGAGAATGCGCCTCATGCAAAGTGTTGCTAAATTGCAAATGTTCCAATCTCATGGGGTTATTGCTATACTATTACGGGACTTTATACGGCATTTAGGCTGAAGTAGAGAAAGTTACAAAGTACAAAATGGTAAAATTACACAAAAGGTAGAAAATGTGAACAAAACGTAATTAGATAATGAAATACTACTGCAAAGTAAAAGGAAGTAAAGTTTTTTTTATTTTTATCCCTGTGCTGGGAGCTAGCGAAGGGATGATCAATGTCAAGGAACGGTATTTCAGTTTGAATCGGATTCTCTTGCAAGCAGTCGGTTTATGGCCTTATCAGAACTCTAAACTTCAGTTAATCTGCGGATATATTATCTTGATAACTGGTATTATAGTTCAAGTATGTTCTAATATAATTTTTGCTATAACATTATACATATTCACGCGTATATTATTATACGAATTATTTTCGAAATGTTGCGGTTTTTCAAAAAAAATTAATTACAGCTTACACCACTTCTGACTATGGAATGTAATGCCGATCTTTATATCAAAATGTTTTCTTTCGTTTTCGCTTTTATTAGTGTGACGATAAAATACAATTCGTTTTATGTTAACAGCGAAAGTGTAAGTTCATTTTTTTGTTATATCGAATATTATAAAAATTTACGTGAAAGGACATTTGTATATCAAATATTATCAACTGGTTTTTTACTTTGTGAGACAAGTGCAATAATAAAATTTGTACACACATAACAGCTAAAGTATTTAATAGAAGAACTTCAATGCATTTGTCAAAATCTGAAAAGCAATGAGTTGATGATCGTAGACAAGTATGGAGATATTGCAAGACGTCACACAACTAGACTATCAAGTAAAACTCTTTTACATTACTAAATAGTGACAACTGCCCGAACACTATTGTATTTTGAAACGGTTTAAAAAAAAATCGAAACTATTTTAATATTTTCTGTACAATAATATATACCGCTTTTATGTCGATAATTCAGAAGATGTGTCAATGACACATGCAAAAACAGTAAAACTGGTTTTTAAAAAAACAAATTACCAGCGCAGAAAAAAGCTCATCAAGAGTAAGAAAGACAAAGCTGGACGTGGTGTAACTATTCGATGACATTAAAAAAGCTGTAATCGATAATTTTTAAGAAGTAGAGATAGAGTTCTCGACATGTAATCAAAATTTGTGACATAAAAACGTATGTTATTGTGCATACATATATATATATAACCATTTGTTATAATAACGCATTTGTAATTATTTCTTAATTGTGTCTGTCACGATTTAGTGATTTTTATTAGTGGTACAGTTATTGCTATGGTCAGTCAAATATTTTCGATTCTTTCCATAAAATCATCGGCAAACATATCTTACCAAGATAAATATAAAGAACTTATTGTTACTGAATATTTTATCGTCGAAGACCAATATTATCACTTTACGTTACTACACATAATCGGAGCTCTTTCAATAGGCATTGTAGCGTTGCTAGCAACGGCAACAATGCATACTGTATGTTTATACTATGGTTGTGCCATGTTCAAAATTGCGAGGTAAAAAAATTAATATAAATTTTAATAAACAGATTTAAGAGGAGGATACTTTTGGCTTTTAAGATATAACAGATATAACAATTTATATTTATTTTTATATTTTCTCAGTCTCAGACACAACAGTTTGTCGCATCATGATTTTTTTTTTTTACAGTTTCCGCATCGAGCAAACAGCAAGCAATGATCATTATCGAGATAATGGCCTGATCCCCGAAAACCTTATTTATACGAACATAATACTAGCCGTTGATATTCACCGAAAAGCTATGACGTAAGTAATAAAGCAACCACAATACACTTATAATATATTCATACAACATCATTTTCTGTTTGTAAAGGTACTCCACGTATCTATTATCCTCTTTTGAGAAGACCTACTTCTTCTTAATAATATTTGGAGTACTTACTTTGACTCTCAATTTTTTACGTGTAAGTTGTATATTCCTTAGTTTTGTGTACGTTTCGAAATGACTATTACATATTTCAGTCTAATTACACAAGTATGTATATATTTTAAGTGCCGTAGATTAGAAGTAAAACTAAAGTTTGTGAAATGTACAAAGTCTATTTACATTAACTAACCTGTTTTGCTAGATTTTTCAGACTATATCATCCACATGTAACATTGACGAAATTATACTGTTTTTTGTAATAATATTAGTTGCTTTTCTGTACATGTTCTTTGCTAATGATATTGGACAGAAAATTACGGATCACTGTGATGACGTGTTTGCAACTGCGTAAGAAATCTGTTTATTACATATCAATATTTTTGGTATTAATATAACAAACGATCAAAATATATTAATATTAATATACATAACACACACATATATATAAATGTAATTTTATCAAGAGAAACTAAACACACTTATAATTATTGAGTTTTTGTGTATGCATCACCGCATTCTAATTTTCAACCTAAACATAAATGACATTTATGTTTAGATATAAAGTTCCATGGTACGTATTTCCTCCGCATTTACAAAGGCTAATATTGCTGTTGTTACAAAGAGGCAACAAGGTATTTGGTTTGAATGTCGGTGGAGTGTTTATGGCATCCATACAGCGTTTTGCCACGGTATGAAACATATTCACTGTGAAATATTATACTAAAGGTATTTTAAACAAACAGAAAAAAAAAGAAATGTATGTTTCAGTTGTTGAACGCATCGTTATCTTATTTTACTGTTTTGTGTTCCGTGCGATAATCAGTAATACATGTTAACGTATGAAGTAATTGTATTGGTTGTGTATATTGCAATTATAAAGTAGAAATTTAATATTCTATAAATAATATAATTGATTCCAAAAGTCAGTGTAATTTGTCATTCCCAAACGTTAGTGTAATGTAAAATTACTTTAAAAATAAAAAAGTTTCAAATGACATGTACAGTGAAACATTAGTGTGCATACATCACAAGATAGAACGCGACTCACGAGTGCATATGGTGAACTAAACCATGTGTTTCACCCTTTGGAAAAATAATAAAGTGCGCGTGCGCTACACAACTTGTTGCATGATTATTATTCTATGAGAAAACGCACGTGTTAAATGTGTCTGTTGTTGTTTTATCGATTACTTAAGAGGAGAATGCGCCTCATGCAAAGTGTTAAATTGCAAATGTTCCAATCTCATGGGGTTATTGCTATATACTATTACGGGACTTTATACGGCATTTGAAGTAGAGAAAGTTATAAAGTACAAAATGGTAAAATTACACCAAAGGTAGAAAATGTGAAAAATATATAATTAGATAATAAAGTACCACTACAAAGTAAGAGGAACTAACATTTTTTTTATTTTTTATCCCTGTGCTAAAAGCTAGCAAAGGGATGATCAATGTCAAGGATCGCTATTTTAGTTTGAATCGGATTCTCTTGCAAGCAGTCGGTTTATGGCCTTATCAGAACTCTAAACTTCAGTTAATTTGCGGTTATATTATCTTAATAACTAGTATTATAGTTCAGGTATGTTCTAATAATAATTTTGTGTTACAATATTATACATATTCACGCGTATATTATCACAAATTATTTTCAAAATATCGCAGTTTCTCAAAGACAAGTTAATTACAGCTTACACCACTTCTAACTATGGAATGTACTGCCGATCTTTGTATTAAAATTTTTTCTTTTGTCTCCGGTTTTGTTGCCGTGACCATAAAATACAATTCGTTTTGTGTTAACAGCGAAAATGTAAGTTTTGTATTTTGTTGTATCTAATATTATGACAATTTACGCGAAAGCATATTTTGTATATCACAAATTATCAACTGTTTTCTTACTTTGCGAGACAAGTGGAATACTTAAATTTTGTTTCCACGTAACAGTTAAAATATCTAGTAGAAGAACTTGAATGCATGTGTCAAAATCTAAAAAACTATGAATTAATGATCGTAGACAAGTACGGAGATATTGGAAGGCGTCACACGGCTAGACTGTCAAGTAAAACATTTCTACATTATTAAATAATGACAACTGCGCAAACACTATTGTAGTGTGAATCGGTTTAAAATCGAAAATATCTCATATATCTTATATATAATTTCAACATTTTTTATACAATAATATACCGCTCATATGTCGATAATTCGGAAGTGTTTTGTGACACATCCATCAACAGCAAAATTATATTTTTTTTTTTTTTTTTTTTTTTTTTTTTAGATATGATCTAAATGCCCGATAACATTAAAAAAGTTGTAATAAAAATTGTTAGGAAGTAGAGATAGAGTTCTCAATGTATGTGTGATCAAAATTGGTGAGACATAGAAGCGGATATTACTATGCATAAATATATACAGTTATTTTTTACTACAACGTAGTAAATCATTTGATATTATTTCTTAATCGTGTCTGTCACAACGTTTAGTGGTTTTTCTCAGTGGTGCAGTTATTGTTGGAGTCAGTCAAGTATTTTCGATTCTTTCCATAAATATTATTACTGAATATTTTATCGTCCAAGATCAGTATTATTTTTTTACATTACTGCACAT
This sequence comes from Pseudomyrmex flavicornis, assembly GCA_014825475.1. Taxonomy (NCBI): domain Eukaryota; kingdom Metazoa; phylum Arthropoda; class Insecta; order Hymenoptera; family Formicidae; genus Pseudomyrmex; species Pseudomyrmex flavicornis. The sequence goes on from QVNW01002342.1 coordinate 5,825, forward strand.
AAGCGGAGCTATTTGGATAGGTATTGTATCATTAGTAGCAACAGCAACAATGCTTACTGTATGTTTATACTATGGTTGTGCAATGTTCCAAATTGCGAGGTAAGAAAATAAATTTTAATACAAAGATTTACTAGAAGAGTACTTTTAGGATATAAAAGAAATAATTATTTATATTTACTTTTATCTTTCCTTATTTGCAAAAAAACGTTTATCACATTATACTTTTTTTACAGTTTTCGCATTGAACAAACAGTAAGCAATGATCATTATCGAGATAGTGGCCTGATATCTGAAAATCTCATTTATACGAGCATAATACTAGCCGTCGATATGCATCGAAAAGCTATGACGTTAGTAGTAAAACAACCACAATACATGTGTAATATATTTATACATCATCATTTTCTGTTTGTAAAGGTATTCCACGTTTGTAATATCCTCTTTCGAGAAGACATATTTTTTCTTAATAATAGTTGGAGTACCTGCTTTGAGTCTCAATTTTGTTCGTGTAAGTTGTATATTTCTTTAGTTGTGTTTCGAGAAAATTATTTAAGTGCCGTTGTAAATTAAAAGTTAATCTAAAGTTTATGAAAAGTACAAAGATCTACCATTAGCGTAAATGTTTTGCTAGATTGTTCAGACTGTATCGTCCACATGCAATATTAACGACATTATACTATTTTTCGTAATGATATTAATGAGTTTTCTGTACATGTTCTTTGCTAATCATATTGGGCAGGAGATTATAGATCATTATAATGACGTATTTGCAACTGCGTAAGAAATCTGTTTATTACATATCTTTGTTACTAATAACGTGAGATCAAAATGTATTAATATTAATCTCTGCATGACGTATATATATATAAATGTGATTTTATCAAGAGAAACTAAACATATTTATAATTATTCAGTTTTTGTGTTTGCATCACTATAATTTTCAACGTAAATGACATTATGTTTAGGTATAAAGTTCCATGGTACATATTTCCTCCGCATTTACAAAGGCTAATTTTTGCTACGGTATGAAATATATTCACTATGCAACATTATACTAAATATATTTTTAACAAATAAAGACAATAAAAAACAGAAATGTATGTTTCAGTTGTTAAACGCATCGTTATCTTATTTTACTGTTATGTGTTCCGTGCGATAGTCAGTAATACATGTCAACATATGAAATAAATGGTTAGGTATATTGCAATTGTAAAGTAGAATCTAATATTCTATAAATAATATGTATAAATTTTGATTCTAAATCTCAGTGTAATTCTTTTAATAATGAAACAATGATAAATCTTACTCACGTTTTAATATAGTACACGTATGTTTAAATATAAGTCATGGAATAATGAAATAAATGTCGAGCACCAATGTGTCTACACCATCAGTTCACACCAAAGTAAACCACACGTGAAGTGGCTAACTTGAGAAACACAGCGTACTGCGTTTGCGTGACTTCTCTCGTGGGGTTTGTTTTTCGATGAGAAGAAAACATATGGTAAAAACTACGTCTCAGTGTTCTATCGATCGCTTAATTATACTTAATAAGCAGTTTGCGTCTCAACGAAAGTGTTCAAATGTACTAATATTGATTTCACGATATTATCTTATGCTATTTTAAACTATTTTACATTTTGCGTGAATTTATTGAAAACAGTAAGAGAAAGAAATGATTACGATAAAATAGAGAGCTGTTGATAATATTTAACTCTAAAGAAAAAAAAGAAAAAGAAAAATTTAGTCTATAGTATCATGTTATGTGATGTTACTAAACAAATGAGTATGAATATTATAGATCGACATTTTAGTGTAATGCGTATACTTCTAGAGATTATCAGCTTATGGCCATATCAAACTTCGATATTTGCTCGTCTTCAGTTCATCTGTGTTTTCACTTTAATCACATCTACTCTTATATTTGAGGTACATTATAGTATTATTACATGTGTGTTCCAATTGGCAGTTGTGTCAGTAATGTAACGTACACACGGAATAAAAGTTTTCCAAGCTATTTCCTAGTTTCAAAAGTTTTGATTAAAAACGGATATTTCTGTGATATTTGTTTTTCAGGTTGCAATATTTCTCACTTCATCTTACAACACGAATCTTATTCTCAAAATTTTGTCCTTCGGAATTTTTTACTTTTTTCTATAATACAGTATTATAGTGTTTATATCAATGGGAGAACAGTATGTTATTACACATCTATTTGATTTCTACATTTTTTTTCTCTTCTAATAAATATGTTATATAATTAATTCAACTCTTTGCTAATTATATATATGTATGTGTTTAATATATATTTAAATTAATAAAGACAAGTAGAGCTTAATGTTGTTCTAATCCAGGTTAAGCACTTAATGAAAAGTCTTCACGATATTTTTGATAACATAAGCGACTACAACGAAATCATCATTATTGAAAAATATGGGAATAACGTGAAACGTTATTTGATTGTATTTATGAGTAAGATATAATGTATATTTTGAGAAAAAATATACACATCTTTTTTTATATAAAACAGTGCGATAAAGAATTTAAAAAAATATATATACATATATATTTCACATATTTTAATGTAAATTGTCATATTAACATAATTTTAATTTTATTATATAACACTGTTTAGCGCTTTTTTCTTGCGTCACATTTAGTCTTCTTACTTTTCGAGTGGCAGACTACTGGTTTACGAATACTACTTTGTCGGACAGCATGTCACGACAACGTCCTGTGCTAAAAATGGCAAACTTGGATAATGAAATGTATTATTATTTATTGTCAGCATATATACATTTAACTCTAGGCACATGTTACTACATATTAATAGCAATAGGAATAATGTTTATTGCTTATATACAACTTTTCTGCGCAATGTTCAAGATTGCTAGGTAAAACATGATGTTTGATTAAAAAGAAAACATTCAAACGTTTAACAAAACAATCTTAAAATATCTATACTTCCCGAACACGTGCAAGTTGATTGTTTGTTGTTCTAGTTGTTGTCGAACTATTATAAATATTACAATTTTATCAGCTAGATGAAAGACAATTGATTATATTGTTACTAAACTTATTAAATATCGACATATTATATTTCTAAATTTTTTTCAGTTATCGTATTGATCATGCAATGAAAATTCACGCTGTTCGAGACAGCTTGCGAAACGAGAATTCGGTTTATAGAAACATAATTTACGCTACAGATCTTCATCAGAAATCTAAGATGTTGGTATAATATAATCCATAGAGTAAAACACAGTCTCGCAGTGCACAAGGTTTTTTGTTTTTTATTTTTAATAGGTTTTGCAAGCATTTAATACACAGTTTTGACACAATGTTTATGATCTTAATAATGGGTAGTGTGCTTTCTGTAAGCTTCATTATGTTTAGCGTAAGTAATATTAGCGTAAGTAATATTTTGTATTTTTATGTGTACGTTTATATACATTTAAAAGAAAACGAAACTTTTTCACATATTTCACTGTTTGATAGAAATATTTGTAAACGTGATAAAAAAAATCAATTTTAACACTAAAGCATACGTTTCTAGCTTTTTCAATCTCTGCTATACAGAGATATTGATAATGAGTTTTTAATAAGCATTGCCATGATAATAGGTATTGTCTCATATCAGTTCTGTGCTAATTTAATGGGACAAGATGTAATAGATCATTATGCATATGTGTTTGCCACTGCGTAAGAAATCCTGCAATATTTTACAATCTTTGATATATAAAATATATTTAAATATTTAAGCAAAATAAAGTTTAAATTCTAACGTACATGTATACACTGTATGTATGTAGACACAATAAGCATATTTATTAACAATATCGTTTTTTTTACATACAGATATAATGTTCGATGGTACGCAGCTCCTATACGTGTACAAAAATTAATACTGATTCTGCTTCAAAAAGGCCAAAGAGCTTTCGGACTGAATTCGATGGGTGGATTCTTTACAGCATCGTTACACTGTTTCGCAACGGTATAAATTATTTCACGGCACAATAAACGTTTTGAAAAAAAAAAAAAAAAATCGAAAAAGAAATTTTTTGTTTGCAGCTAATAAATGCGTCCATGTCGTACTTTACTGTTCTGTATTCCATAGGGACATGACCGCGGGAAAATACACTTGTTAAATCGAAAACTTCTACAATTCGGATTTTTATTAGTTCTCTCGCGAGAAAATCTCTTTAAATCGAAGAGAAATTAGAGATTATAGAAATATTTATTATATCGCCTGTACCTTAATTTACCTCTGATTAATTCTAAATCTATATTTACTTCTCGAGAGAGGAGCCTCTATAATTTGAAGTTTGACTAACAATATCTCTGTGACTCGCGTAAATCGCGAAAGAGTTTCTGCTTTTTTCTTCTTCTTTCTTCTCTGATCATCTTTTCTGTTCCTCTATAATTCAAAACGCTCGATAAATCGAAACCTCTATCGTTTCGATATAAATCAAATCGATGCTAATAAACGCATCCATATCATACTTTACCGTCATGTACTCGATGCGGTGATATAACTTACGCGATTTTTCTCGAGAACAAGTTTTGTTTTTTATACAATAATAAGAAGCAACTTTTAGCTAAAACTAATTAATACTTGTAATCAGATATATTTAAAAATAGTTGGTATAAAAGAAAGCGTTTAGAGAACTTATTAAAACTATTTTATATTTGTATATTATGCAATTATGTATTTCCTTCCTCGCGAAAAGAAGACCGCATCCCATTCACAGAGGAACAGGAGATACTTCACGAATAAACGCAGCGAAATGAATCATCTGACTTACACCTTTCAAATACGGTCAACTGCGCTTGCGTGACTTTTTACTTCACAACTTTGCTTATGGATTATATTCTCCTGGAAAAAAAAAACATCTGTTGAAGTCCCCTTTCGGCGTTCGATCGATTAGTTAATAGATGCGTTCTATCGAAAAGTGTTAAATTGTGTTCCGATCTCATGGGGATTATTGTTGTTGTCATTGTGATATGATATGTCGCACGCAAAAGCTGAACTAGAAAAAATTAACTTATAATGTAAAACGCTAAAATAACGCTATATAGTCGGATAACGCAAAGAATATCTAATCGGATGATTAAATATAAAAAAAGAAAAGAGAGAAAGTTTTTGCATTTTCTTCATCATACGCATCTCAGCGTCGGCGGAGAGATGATCAGTGTTCAGAATCGGTATTTCAAATTGAATCGGATTCTCTTGACAACAATCGGGTTGTGGCCCTATCAAACATCAAAATTATCTTATCTGCAGTTACGTTTCATCTATATTATCCTGATAAGTAGTGTTATATTTCAGGTATGTCTTGGAAATTCTTATTCACACATTCGAATATAATGTAACGGTATAATTTGTGTGCGTAACAAGAATAAGTTAATGAATAATTAAAAATCAATGTATGTAGAAAATTATTTTTAGCTCACACCATTTCTGACTTCGAAGTGTTCTGCCGACCTCTTTATCAAAATTTTTTCTGTCGCGTCTGCTTACATTTGTCTGGTGATAAAATACGATGCGTTTTATGTTAACAGCAAAATGGTGAGTTCAGTATAATTAGCAAAAGTTGTTGAATCACACATTCGCGTACGTTTCGAAAATCAATTGTTTTCTTTTCTTCGTAACAAGTGGAATATTAAAATTGGTATCGCAACAGATGATGTACTTAATGGAACAACTTCAGTGTATTTGCGACGATTTGAAAAGTAACGAGATAGTAATTATGGACAAGTATGGAAATATCGCAAAACGTTTTACATTTCGACTCTCAAGTAAAACGATTTCATTTTAATAAAATTACTGCTCTGAAGCATTTTTTTTTTCTTCTTTATGAACGGAAGAACTCTTATTGATTGTTCTAATACAATACCACACCATATTTCATATATAATAGTGACCGCTTATGTGTTGATGATTCAATCTCTTGACATCATCAGTTCAAGTGTTCAACGTTAGTTTTTACGAGGTAGAAATAAACTCTCTGATATGCAAACAATTCGAATCACCGACATACAAGCGGATATCACTGTCTATAAAATATGACTTGTTCTGTACATACTGCACGTTTGGAGCGTTCGAGTACTATTTTGATACTAGATTATCTTATTTGTGTGTTTGTCACAATATTTAGTGTTATTTATTTGTTGCGGAACTGTTATTGTGGTCAGTCAGTTATGTTCAATTTTTCTTCATATAAATTCTTCGGCAAACACGTCCCAAATATATCGTCTTCAGCAATTTATCATTACCGAATATTTTATCGACCAAGAAAAATATTTTCATTTGATATTATTGCACTTGGGCGCAGCTATCTGGTTAGGTATTTTTGCATTGGTAGCAACGGGGACGATACTTCTTGCTTATTTCTACCATGCTTGCGGGATGTTCAGAATTGCTAGGTATATAAGAGAACTACAAATCGAAACTTGCGTTTAAATTTTTAAGATACGCTAAATATTTTAAGTTAATTTTATAATTAAAAGCAGTTTTTGCTTTCTGAATTCTTTGTGTAGCTTTCGCATCGAGCGCAGTGTAAACCTTTACAAGCACCAAGACATTAGTCTGCTGAACGAAAACTTGACATATAGAGGCATAATTTGTGGAATAGATATTCATCGAAAAGCCATGATGTTCGTATGCGTTGCATGCATTGTGCGGAGCAGAATCGCGAACCATTGCGAACGTTTACACCAGTCAGTAAAACCGATTGACATGACAATTGTTATTGCGATTGAAAAAACAAGAACAGCGCACAAGAAAGAAGCAGCATGTTTCGCGATTCAGCATACAGTGTGCAGTACGGTTGTTTAACATTTTTCTTCGCTTTTAAAGGTTTTCTACAAGTCTGATATCCACATTTGAGAAGTCATTCTTTTTCTTAATATTTTTTGGCGTGCTTACTTTGAGTCTAAATTTTTTTCGAGTAAGTTTTATCTTTTACATAGTTGTAATTAATAGTATAGATTTTTAAAACTATTCATATATATATGTATATGAATAGTTTTAAAAAAATATAAAAAAAGTAGTATATTACATATTGCGTAATTAGAATAAAGTTCAAGTATGCGGTACAGAGCAAGTTTTGTTAGATTTTTCAGACTGTCTCATCTACATGTAATATTGAAGAAATTCTATTATTTCTCGCGATAGCACTTCTCGCTCTTTCATATATGTTTCTTGCCAATTTTATAGGACAGGAAATTATAGATCACAACAACGATATATTTGTGACCGCGTAAGATCTTTTTATGGAATTCTAATGAGTCTACGTTATATTGCATTTCAATTATAATTATCACAAACATCATTATATAGATACGAAACTCAATGGTATCTGTTTTCTCTGCGTATACAAAGACTGATATTGCTCATATTACAAAGAGGACATAAAGCATTTGGTTTGAACGTCGCTGGATTGTTTATAGCATCTCTGCAATGTTTCGCTGCGGTACTGAACGTTCTCTGAACGCGTAACTTTATATTAAATGCAGTTGCAATGAAACAAAAGCAAGGAAACATATCTGTAAATGTTGCAGCTAGTTAACGCAGCACTATCTTACTTTACCGTTATGTATTCTGCGAAACAATGACTATCATGATAAATATACTTATAGCAATTTTGATGATTCTCGGTTTGAGAACGTCAATTCCCACTATTCTTATAGGTAATTCTTTTGATCTGTAGAATAATGAGAATTCTTAATATGTGATAGTGTGTATAAAGAGTGCTGATATACGACCCGAATTTTCGAAGTATATTATTCTGTTTAATAAAATTAATTGTTGTATCATTTTGCAGATATCACCAAAACAATTTAGCAAGCAAACAATTGACATACGAGATTAGATAATAAATCAGAACGATTGCATAAGAAGGATAAAGTATGAGAAACCGTTAAAAAAAAACATAAGTTGCCGCAAGTTACCGCACAATTGAAGTGTTTCTCATTTTTTATGTATACTATCGATATATATTTGTATTTATACATAACTATATCTTAGATTAGATACACATATTAGTAAATATATCTTAATATAATAGAATAGAAATATATACATTTTATAAAATCGAAATATGAGCATTTTATACCTGTGTAACACAACTATCTGTCCGCATCGTGCTAGAAGACTAAACGAACATTACGAGTACACACAATGAAGTGACTAAAGTGACTTTACACTTTCAAAAATTAGTAAACTGCGCCTGCGTGACTTTTACCTCCCCATTTCATAGATTTTATTTTGCGAAAGAAACATCTGGAAAGTCCAATTGGTATGTTATTGATTATTTAATAGACGCAAGCGGTCACACAAAAGTGTCAAATTGCAAATGTTTCGATCTCACGCGGTTATTTTGTTCCATTTTATACGGCATTTAGATTGTTTTAGAAACACGTAACTCAAATAACATAATACTAAAATGATTCTACAATAAAAAAAAAAAGAAAAAGAATGTTTGCTCAGATGAAAGAAAATTAAAAGAAAGAATAAGTAAATTGTTCTCGCTCATACGGGTCTTGTAGCTCGCGAAGAGATGATCGATGTAAAGGATAGATATTTTAGTTTAAATCGAACTCTCTTGCTAACAGTTGGATTGTGGCCTTATCAAACATCAGCATTTACCGGATTGCGTTTATGCAGCATCTACATTATCATGATAACCAGTATTATATTTCAGGTGCGTGTGTTTTCCTAAGTTTTGTCATAATATTCAAAAATTCGAATACATGTGTGATATTACGTGTAACATTTTTACAACATATTGAAATATATTATGTCTTGTTATTATATGTAAGTTCAAATATATATACGATAGAGTCGTTTGTACATATATACTATATCTGTTAAGAAAAAAAAAATATTATTACTTTTTGACAGAATTATTTATAGCTTACACCATTTCTAACTTCAAAATGCACGACCGACCTTTTTATCAAGATTTTTTCTGTGTTGTGTTTCTCAATTTGCTTTACGATAAAATACAATATGTTTTATATTAATAGTAAAACGGTAAGTTTGTAACATTTGTTATCCGTTTATTGTAGCAAATATTTATTTAAAACAAACTTTTATATGTATAAAAATTATTTTATACTTTTATATTATTTTTGTACATAAACTGTTTGATTTATTACTTATATGTTTTATCTTATAAGACAATGGAATAATACATTAATGTCACAACAGCTACAGTATTTAATAAATCAATTTCAATGCGTATGTAATACTTTAACAAACAACGAAATCATTATCATGGATAAGTACGGAAACATCGCAAAATGTTATACGACTGGACTCACAAGTAATCATTGCTAGTATAATGAAGTTAACAACTCTTGTATACTCATAACAATTATGAATCGTCAAACACGTATATTATGTTTTTTCTTTCGTTGTAATCTAAATATTTTATTTCTACTAAATATTTTGCTTAGACTAAAATCTATTTTTTTCTTTTTTTTTTTATGCCTGTTCTTGTCTTTTTGTGTTTTAATTACATTATTGTGATATTACATCTCATTTGTGTTTGTCAGAAGTTTTCGTGATTGTTATTATTGGTTCAACTATTAGTGTCGTCAGGCAGTTATACTCACATCTTCTTCATGTTAATTCAACGATGAACAAATTTCCACAACATCAACAAAATATGCAGCTTATTATTACTGAATATTTTGTTGACCAAGACAAATATTTCTTTTTCGTGTTACTGCATACAATTGCAGTTCTTTGGCTAGGAATTCTTGCTGGTATAGCAATAGGGACAATGCTTATTGCGTATTTCTACTATGCTTGCGGATTGTTTAGAATTGCAAGGTAAAAACATTAATATAAACTTATTTACAAGACTAGACATACACATACACAGTCATGTAAAAAATACAACATATAAAATATTTTAAGAAATGTCTTCTTTATAGTGTCCGTATTGAGCACGCCATATATTTTTATACGTATACAAATAGTAACTTGCTAAACGAAAAAATGATACATAAACATATACGTTATGCTGTAGATATTCATCAAAAAGCTATGTGGTTCGTAAACTATATATATATATTTTGGTACACTATCTTATGTCCTTTGTTAGTATTTTTTGATTTTACAGGTTTTGCACATATTTTATGTGCAAATTGGAAAAATCGGTCTTGTTTTTAATAATTTTTGGAGTACTCGCTTTGAGTTTCAATTTATTTCGAGTAAGTTATATTTTTTATTTGTATATTATAAGAACAATACAGTATATATAGTGTATTTATCCAAGTGTGAATTGTGAATCGACTAATGTTTATTTAAAAAGTATCAGTACTGATGCAGTTTTTTTAGACCTTTCAGATTGTGTCATCCACATGTAATATCAGCGAATTATTACTGTATTCTATACTTGCAACAATTTGTTTCATATATATGTTCATTTCCAATGTTATTGGTCAAAAAATTATAGATCACAGTAATGACGTTTTCGCATCCGCGTAATATATATTTATTATACAATAATACTTCTTGCTTACTAATATCAAAACATTTAAATTAATATCCACATGATAGATACATATATTTTTATAAAGAGAAAAAAATAATTATATTTTATATTACGTTCTAAATATTAGTTTTGATATCACATATAGGTACAATATTCCATGGTATATATTACCTTTACATCTACAAAGAATAATATTGATTTTATTACAAAGAGGAAACAAGGCGTTTGGTTTGAATGTTGGTGGATTATTTATAGCATCTTTACAGTGTTTTTGTTCGGTACATAGAACATTTTATGTATAATTCATTCTATTTAAACGTATAGTAGTTCAATGGAGCACTAAAAATATATAAAGACATCTATTATATATTGCAGTTAGTAAACGCGTCATTATCTTACGTTACTGTTATGCATTCTACCAGATAATTACTACTACGGTAGATACTTCTAGTAAAATTCTAAATTAATCGAGTTCTAAAGGTACTAAGTATTGATATTTTGCGTAGTTTTGATATTTTGTGTGTATATATACATATATAATTGTATGATATAATCATGTATGTTACATATAATATACTAAAACTAGAGCAAATCATGCTGTAGTTGACAAAGTTGTCTGGCAACTAAATCAAATCACTTGCACCACATAAAGACATTATGATAAGATTAATCACAGGTATCGTACATTTGTTCGATAACAAATACATTAAAGTATCTCGTTATTTTTTACTTGTAACAAAATAGAGTATATTAAATTTCAAACGTACCGTGCAAGTACATCCAGCGAAGTGAATCGTGTGAATAAACGCCTTCAAAAAATACAGAACTGCGCTTGCGTGACTTTTACCTAACACTTCCGCCTACGTTTTGTATTCTGTGAGAAAAGAACATCTGATCAAATTCACTTGGTATATTATTGATTATTTAATAAACGTGAGCAGTCTATGAAAATATCAATTTGCGAATGTTTTGCTCTCACACGTTTATATTGTTTTATTTTATATGACACTTAAGTTGTTTTAGAAACACTCAACTCAAATAAACACACTTAACTTAAATAACATAATACTAAAATTATAATAGAAAAGATAAAGAATATTTGCTTAAACCGTGTGAGGAAAAATAAAAAGAAAGAATAAGTCAGCTGTTCTCTTTTTCATCTATATCATACGCGTCTTACAGCTTGTAAAGAGATGATCTATATACGAGAAGATCGGTATTTCAGTTTAAATCGTATTCTCTTGCTAACAGTTGGATTGTGGCCTTATCAAACATCATTCACTCGATTGCGGTTATGTTGCATCTATGTTATTATGATAACCGGTATTATATTTCAGGTGCGTGTTTTATTAAGGTTTGTTATAATATTTAGAAGTTCCAATACGTGTGTGTAAACTTTGTTATAAAATACTGACATATATCTTGATTTTTTATTATATATATGTATATATATATTCAAATAATTTCACACATATTATGACAGCGTCTTTTATACATGTATACTGTATCTTTTAAGAAAAAATAGAAAATATTATTACTTCTTGACAGAATTATTTATAGCTTACACCATTTCTGACTTCAAAATGTACTGCCGATCTCTTGATCAAGATTTTTTCTGTGTTGTTTTTTTCAATTTG
>QVNW01002343.1:0-22742 GCA_014825475.1 Pseudomyrmex flavicornis
CACATCGCATAGATCTCTCTAGTCGAAAAATCGTACGAAAACTCCCGACGTGATCCCGTTGAATCTTTGAAAATGCCAGGATGCTATATCGTATCACGTGTAATATGTGTATACGGAACGTTTAGGGAGTTAATCTTCTTTCGTGGTGTTTTTAAATGTTAGTTTGTGATACAAGGCTATGCGGAAAATAAAAATCTAATCCCTGTAATCGCCGAGGATAGCTCGTTTATTAAAAGATAGGATCAACCTTTCCGCGCGATTCATACATAAATGTATGTGTTTTATAGCTAGTATTTGAAATATAAAATATATGCGTATATTTTATGGTGAATTATTGAGGCATCACCGGCATGATGAGATAATACTCGGGCAGTGCATGTTCTTACTAATTACAACAAATGCGTGCAATAAACTACATTGCTACTAATTTCAACGGCATTGTTATCGTATTTTTATAATATGTAGATTCAATTCAGTGTGTGACAAATAGAAAAATAAATAAATAAAACTAAAATTTAAAACCCTTGAACTTTCTACTACAAATCAATATATTTCTTTCATTGTTCTCGTTGTTTGTTTAATATATAAATTATTTATACACACGATGCGTATGTTTTTTTTTTTCTGTAACGGAACGCTCCAAATATCCAATTCCCACATATTTCTCGTTAAATAAAACAGCGTGTACTGCTGTTTTATGTTTCGAGGTTTCGCCGCATCAGAAATTCACTTGCTGTATCGTTGCTTCGAGGTCGGGGTTTTCGCCGAAGCAGTCTAGCCGTCGATTTCACGATCCTTTTTCATCTAGCTCCCGGACAGTCCGAGCGGTCAATTCGTCCGTTCGTTCGTTCGTTTGAGAGCCACCATCTTACTGATATCGGCTTGCAACCCCGCGGGACGCACGTGCACGGAATCGATTGATTTTACTTTCCCTCACGGACAAGTTCGAGACTCAGCTGCGCGCAACAGCGGTAAACATTACCTATTAGCGACAAAACTATGAAACTACAAAAAGGATCGTATAAACGCGGTAAGGTAAACGGAAACGATAAAGAGAAACGGAATAGCAAAGGTCTTCTTCTTCCTGAAATCACTTTCTGTACTTCTGCGCTTTCGTAATTTGTTCAAACTTCGTGGTTTCTTTGTAAAATGGAGTAGCAACTGCAAAAACCGTTGTTTATCGACGTTAGTTAATTTTTAAGTGTTATTTTTAAGTACATCAGATAGAAGTCGAAGATAAGGCTGTTGCGGTGAGTGGCCGTAGATTCCCAAAGAGAAATTTTCAACGTTTGCGATACGCGCGCGAAATATTTAAAAAACCGCGACGGTCGCAATAACGTCAGCCGCGCTAATTTTTTCATACGCCTTCCTGATTCTCAAAGAAACAAAGTAGTTAATTAACATGACAGGGTATTACCTACGACGTATTTCCGCACTGTACACGGTGGCAAATAAAGTTACGCGCGCGCTCTCTCAGAAACTTCTCGCTCCGTTATGCGATCTACATATGAAATCGTGTTTGATGCAAAGAGAATTCGTAATCTTGTTCGTCAACAAAAACCTGTTACGTTATCCGCCGGGATCTCATTCGTCTATATTAACCCTCACATTGATTTGCAATACGCGTATCTATCTGCATGTGCATCGGCCGCCGCATTATATGTTACGAGAGTCGCAAGATTGTTCTGCGGTTCCTTGTAGTCGCGCGATAATTAACAACCGGCGGCAACTTGGAGCTTGCATTCAGCCAACTCAATCCCGTCGCCTTCAAGTTGGGAGAGACCACTTCGAGATCTTGACGCACTGCACACTCCCCGTTTAGCGTTAATACGATTCTGCGAATCGCGGAAGTTTCGATGACGGTCTGAGAGAATTCAGATCGTAATGTCGCGGCGATCGATTCCGCGTAGTATAATAAAATTACTTGGATCGCGAAGTAGAAAGATTCATTAGAGAAAAAACGTAATATCGACTGTGATGTAAAGAATAGAATCATTTGTTACGATATTTGCGGTTAATTATCCAGTTAAATTTTATTACGTCGTTAATTATACATGCGGAAGAGAAGAAAATTTATGAAATCTCGGTGAGAGATTTTTCACCGAGGAATATCTTTATTTATTGTTACAAATTTATTATTATTTAAATTATTCCTTTTCTCAATATTCATATTTTCCGAGAATACTTATTTTCACGGTTTATATTTGATATATTATAGCTGTATACTTAATGTCACACCACACACACACACACACATATACACAATACGAGTAAATAAATATTAGTGAGAACCACTCTTATCCGACATAATATGTATTTATCATCAGTAATTTTAAGCACACGAAGCGTTTGTCAGCGAGAGGAAAGAGGATTTTGCTTTTCCAAACAAAGAATGTACGAAAAATCTCACTAAAAAAAAGAGAAAGAAAACTTTCCACATTTTATCCGAGCGTTTGTTATGAATAATAAATACGCGGCAATATGATGAAAACTTTTATTTCCTTTAGCAATAGAAAATCTCAGATTAAACTTTCCTGGCACGTAAAACTAAATCGTTTCCTGCGTCGTAATACACACGGTTTGCGACAGTTATGACAACGGCTGCATTCAGACTAGATTAAATTACTTGATAGAGCGAAAATACTGTCCGCTCGTACAGAACGAATTAACACTAATTACACGTCACGTTTTGCTTCTGACGTTTAGCGCGATTGAGAGAGAATCAGACGTTCAAACGACGCTTAAATGTACGACAATGTAACACAATGTTAAATTTATTAGTAGTCGTATTGCGCGAAATTTCCCGATTTGCGCGTTTATTATATTGCCGCACTCTAATGAAGTAGTTCTCACGAATTAATTAACTTCGCCGCTCTATCCCGACGCGGTTGTTTCTTTTTTTGGTTTTATTTTCGTGAAAATGTCGGTAGCTAAAAATTACAATAATAAATTTTTCAACACCCGCATATATGCGTCAGAATTTATAATTGGCACGATAAAGATACGAGAATAATAATTATGATAATGCAACGAACATCGATTGAAATAATGATCGATTCCCCGGAACTATGTAATCCCCGATAATGGCGTTGGCATTACTATAAGTGGCCGTGACCGCAGGGTGGCCTAATTCGGATGAAACCCGTAGCTCGTATATGCGAGATTTCACAGAGCGGCGCGAGTCTTTTGCCATTATTCGCGGATATGAAAAAGTTATTGCGGAAATTTGTTGGATTTCCAAAAGTATCGTATTTTATGGACTGCGTCGTCCAGACAAATTGGTATGCCGTTCTTCCGTACTTTCCGTATCTTCCGGCTGTAACCGCCGCGAGCAACTCTCGATGCAAATATGAACTCGACTTTGGAATCTCAGGCGGTACATAAATATGATCGTACTTGTGTCGAAATACATATTTTTCTTTTAATTTTGAAAGATAATAAGGTTGATTAACAATATGTACATGTATTACAAGTATACCTACTATATTAGATACGTAGATTATATTAGATTAGATGATAATAAATCAACTTGTTGCCGATGGACAATCTGGCGAACTTCGTAAAGAATCTCATTTGGCCTCTTTTCGCCGAGTTTATTATCAATTTTTTTTACACTCCATTTTTCTGGTTACGCGCAAATAATTGTTCTCATTACTGGAGCACGTTGGAATATCGGCGGTCACGTATTCGGAGCGGATCGTTGCCGCAAAAAACTCCGACAAATTGGACATTGCCGCAGCTGTTTCAGGAAAAATCCTCGGAGAGAATTCCGCCTCATAAAGACAGTCTGTTATAAAAAATTGCTCGACGTATAAAAAGAACTCACTCGCGTTTTGTAATTGCATTCAACTCGATTATTATTATTATTAGGGAACGTTGGAGAAGTGCAAACTATTATAGTGCATCATCGAAAAAGCTTTCCAAACTTTTTGAATGTTTCGAAGATCTCGTATCTCTCTTCTCTTGTAACAGCTCAACATGACAACTTGGGGCAGAAGTGAAACAATACAATTTAAACATTCAGATCTAACGGTTTTATATATCATAAAGCAATGCTTGTAATTTTACATTTTGATCTAAAAATAGTTGTTCTATATATTATGTAGTAACGCCTGCGATTTTGCATCATTTAGTTCTGAGAGTTATTTGAAACTCTTCGCGACCATAAATTAAAGCCGCGGAAGCTTAACAACGGTTGCACAAAAATGTGTGCATAAAGCATTAATGCGCTTTCATTGCAGTTTTCCAATCCTTATTTCCCCGGAGTGAAAAGCTTCATTAAATACAAAAGAACAAATGTGTATGTATGCGAATTTAAAAGACCAAGTAATAAATACAGCACCGTTACTATTTAATGCATTTTATCGCGAAATTTACGCTTGATAATCGAGAAGAATAATGGAACAGTGATTACATTTTAAGTCATGTTTAGTTTCGTTGTGTCCAGTCATATAAGTCATACAAGTGTATATCTCAAATGAATAAATACATCGTGACTCTACGTACGCGTTTGTTTTTTCTTTTACATCGTATAAATCATACTTTCTGTATGCAGTACACCTATGCGCATTTCTTTTCTGTTAAAATTTTTCATGTGGAAAGCAAGCAACCGACGTAACGAAGACTTCAAACACTTTTCTACAATTGTCTGTGTTGCATGCGTATGTGCAAATGTCATAAGATGAGCAATGAGATTTAATTCACTAAACTATGTACTAGAAATATAGTTTTCGATCGAATCTCTATCGCACTACTGACCACTTTTTTTATATAAAATTATCTAACGATATTATATATAATAACAATGTGAACTACAAATTGAAAACTCAAAAGTTAATTAAATTTAAAAAAAACACAAAACCTTATGTGAAATGTGCAACATGACACGTATCTAACATACATGCGTATGTGCACAACTTATTTGTTGCTTGATTGAAAACTGAATTTTTTGATTTTACGTAATTGAAGCTAAAAAGAGATCAAAACCTCGCAAACATATTTTTTTGCACGTTCGGAGAACATCTGGATGTAACTGTAAACGGTTCGCGGAAACGACACGTTAGCAGTTTTTACAATGTATTACAAAAAAACCTTCGCTATAAATGCATTTGAATGTCAAATTTGAATGTTGTTGACTAGCTCCGGAAAATGTTATTATATAAAAAAACCAGTCTCGGCTTATTCGATAGAGTCTTCCATCGAGCGAGCCTGTGCGTTGATCCTTGTTTTTCGGATTTACACACGAGAGCACAAACAAACAAAAAACCGCACTTCGTGTACATATGTGTGTACGTAACGAAATTTGATTTTAACATAGTACCTGCATACAATTTGCAATTCTCCGGAGAGGATCTGAAAGCTGTGATAAATTAAAAATAAATAAACTACACGCGGCGTCAAATACATGTCGAAAAAGAATCTTCAAAAAATATATATACTTATGTACTTTATCGCGTTGTTACAGCGATGTCAGAGCGATGTCAATCGCGATGCGATCTGCAGCAGCGAGACAGCAAGAAATATTCTTTTTCCGCGAACAACGTCGACAACTGACTTGAGAAATGCGCCAGAAAGTTGCAGGGTGATTGCTTTCGCGCTTTTCCCATTTGAAGTTCGCGAGATCATTTTCGTTACTCTTCGTTCGTTCGGTCGATCGAATTGCGATACGCTATTCGCCCGGTCACAGCGAAAACGTCAAGTACGATTTATGAGAACGGCTCCTGACTTTTCCCGCGCTTTCTATGGCGCCTCCTTCCTTCTCCAAGATAATCGTCGGATGAATGGAAAGTGGGTTAAGTCTGTTTCTAGGAAAATTAAGTCGTTCGAGAAACTTTCGACGATAGTTCGCGTTCGGCGACGACAACGAGAATGACCAGAAAGCGCCAGATCTTCGCGAGAAGTTTGTCTTTTATATCTCTCTCTTCCCGCATTGATATATGTTATTATAATATACAGTAAAACTCCAGTAATTTCGAGCCCTACAATTTCGACCTCTCCTTGATAGGCGGGCCAATAGTTTCCCCCACTATTCACGATTCCCCGATATTCTTGAGTGACTGCGCAACTGTATCTTTCGTCTCTTGCTACCAGTTGGTCGCTGGAAGGGGAAAAATGGAAGGGGAAGAAAATAATTTCGAATTCTAGAGAATTCTAGAAAGAATCAGTCCCATGTGCTCGAAATTACTGGAGTTTCTACTGTATGTTACAGTAAAAAAGCGTAAGATTATCTATTCATTCACTAGGCAATGCATACATTTGCCACGACACATTGGTAAAAACACAATATTACGATAGGCTTAGAAAGTACGTGCTTAGACGGGGTCCGTTCTTTTTGTGTTCTTTCATATAAACAAAAATAACGAAACTTGAGAGTATCAAAAATATCGAAGCGGCCGAAAGTATTGCGTAGAAATATATGAAAGTTTTAACGCAGTTTTGTTTTTAAGTTATGTCGTTAATATGCGCATCTTCTAGCAAAAATGTTCGTTTAAATTGATGCGCATTTTCGTTTATTCATACTCTTACCAAATCAGATGTAAATGCATCTACTAGTAAAAGTTTAAATTTCATTGCTTGTGTTTACTTATCCAGTTGGTAAGTGATATATCGATTAGTAATTGTAATATACACTTCCTGAATTCGCTACATTACCTATGACATACAAAGATTGTCTGAAAAATTTTTTTTGCCTCAGTCAAAGATAGATTGGGTCAATTTGAACAGAAAATGATTTTCAATTGTATCTGCGTAAAAATCAGCTGATCGCAAAAAGTCATACGTCGGTTGCGCTCCGTCTTTTATTGTTAAGACATTGCATTGAAATAATTTATTGTTTTTTATAACTGAAAATTATAGACAGAGTCTGAACCATCGCTTTCCGCGCGCTTATTGGCTCATTCATTAATTAATAATTCAATAAATATTGCAAATTTTACAAAATACCAAATGACGTTTCTGTTCGGATTGATTTAATCTATCTTCAGACTTCGGCTGTGTGTCAAAATTTTTCAGACACCTTGTATCTCTACACTCTGCACTGTTATTCAAGACTAGCTCGTCTATTGTTGTTGTTTGTTCGCTTATCGCGTCGCCGAGTACGATTCTAATCACGAAACTTGCCACAAATGTTGACGAAAAGTGTATTTACGTTTTCGCTTTTGCTTCTCTCTCTCTTTCTCTCTCTCTCTCTCTCTCTCTCTCTTTCTTCAAGCGGATTACATGCTTCGCCGAACTCGCTGATATTTCAAAGGTGCCATCGAGCAGCATTTACGTAAGATATTCTCTACAGAAAGCAGCGAAACTCGGAGTTCTGGTCGTCTAAGAGAAGAGCGAGCGGAAGGAGTGCGCAGGGGCAATTTCTGATGGCACATTGAATAGACCAAGTAGGACTTCAATGGCAAATATTATGTTAAATCTCTCGTGAATGGGACAATGCCGGCAGCGCCCTATTACCGGGGACTTAAACGCGAGTATAAGGTATCATATTAGAGCCATATTGTTATATTGCGTGCGGGTAGGCTTGCCGTAAAAGACGCAGGAGACTCCCGTGGGAAATACGTACTCGGCGACTCTTGAAAGTTCGCCGAGATGAAAAATTTATCTCGAACCGCTGTGTTCAGCTCAAGAGCCCAGAAAGCGCGGGATGAGAGTCGAGGACTA
Source organism: Pseudomyrmex flavicornis (assembly GCA_014825475.1). Classification (NCBI taxonomy): domain Eukaryota; kingdom Metazoa; phylum Arthropoda; class Insecta; order Hymenoptera; family Formicidae; genus Pseudomyrmex; species Pseudomyrmex flavicornis. Next base: position 7,660 of record QVNW01002343.1, read on the forward strand.
TGGCGCCAAGCACCCTAATGTCAACTCTGAAAATCCGTGATAATTCAGACACCTGTTAACTGTATCGCTTAGTGTAAAAATAAATCGGAATTCTGTCCCGTGCATTTGATACTCGTGTTTCGCTAGAATTTACGTAACGCTGTAATAACTGAATGTTTTTCTTTTACCTGTTTTGAAGAGTCGCGTTTTCAACTGATGTTATATCATCAGATAAAAAAAATGTTTTACAGTAGAACTAATTTCAGTAGAACAGTAATTTCGAGCATATAGGACTGATTCTTTCTAGAATTCGAAATTATTTTCTTCCCCTTCCATTTTTCCCCTTCCAGCGACCAACTGGTAGCAAGAGACGAAAAATACAGTATTTGTCTTTTTCTTTTGTTTTTCATCGTCTTTCTCTCTTTGTTATCTGCGCATTCTACGAGTTTCGCAGTCACTCAAGAATATTGGGAAATCATGAATAGTGGGGGAAACCCGCCTATCAAGGAAAAGTCGAAATTGTTCTCGAAATTACTGGAATTCTACTGTATATCATCTCAGAAAAGATAAAATAAACCGAGTTTCTTTAATATAAAGTATATTATTTTATTGAAATAAATAATATTGTACGATTAACTGCCCGATGATCGAATCGAAACGATAATGTCAAGTTAAATTGGAACGCGCGTTACGTTCCGGAACGTTTCATTCGGCAGTACACGACAGATCTCTATCGAAGTAATTATTCGGCGTGAATCCCGCTTGACGTCTCGCTGCGCAAGAACACGTATTCTCGATCAAAGTGCAAATTTGTACAAGCCGGAGTGGCGAACTCCCCGAACGCGCAGTCCCCAGCACCTGATGCTACAAGTGAAATAATAATAAGACCGATGCGCATTTCGTGTACACATCACGTCGGACCATCCTACTTCGGAATACAGGTGCACGCAACACTGTATTACATACAACTTCGAAAGTAGAAACAGGCGGATTGAATAAACAGAGGAAATTGTGTAAAAAAAAAACCTTGTACGTACGACCAGTGAAGAAAAGAGAGAATTTACTTAAAAATAAATTTATTTCGTAGTTTTACAAAGTAAATCGCAACAGTAAAAGAAAACAAAGAAATTTCTTGAGTTGATATTTTTCATTTAAATTTACTTCAAACGCGCAACAAATTTTAATGTCACGGACATATATAAATCTATCGTTTACAAAATTAGTTTTATACGTAATAGTATTTTATACGTAAGTACGGAAAGGAAGAAGAAAAATGTAACCTCTTTGTAAAAAATAGTTCGAACAGACGTGTACAAAGAGCTTGCCGAACGTAACAGCCGACAGGTTAATTTGCAAGTCGAAGGAAGTGACGGTTGTGTCTGTGTCCGCGCGCGTCTGTGTTCCTTAATGAGCGCACGATAATGCTTGTGACCGAGTAACGAGCCAGAGCCACGTGTCAAAGAAAAATGGGACTATAATTAACATCGTCTTCGAGCACGCGCGCGCGCATATATAATACGGATGATACACGTGATATGTACGAGAGGAGGCGGAATAAATTTCTCAAAATTACACACAAGTTGCGATACGTACTGTTGCCGCGTAGTAGTTAATAAAGTTTCGTTACCGTATCCTGAATAATTAAAAACACCGGAATAAGGTTGCTCCTCAAACATAGAGACGGTGATAATCAGGTGACGTGAGCGGGAGACGAGTGGTCGTTGCTAGTCAAACGAAACGGCTCTTACACGCGCACTCTCACGCGTAATGAGACATGCACCTCAGTTCATATATATAAACGTGTATAAGCCGTTACTCATATTTTATAACTTCGATGATAACAGAGGTAGAAAATGGCTGCTCACGCACAGTTGCACACATTTGTGCGTGATTTATGCCTGCAGAAGTTTGCCATGTGGCAACGCGTGGCAATATATCACATAAACAATATCCCCTCTTTTTTTTTTTTTTTTTTTAACTCGGAAAATATTCCAGAGAGAACACCGTCATGTAATGTTAATTTTATTAAATGGTTAAAGTATTACAGCGTACGTATTTGTATTTATTTGTTTCGCAACGTACACGTGCATATGTGCGCATGTACGAAACAAAGAATAAACTGCTAATGCAAACTCATTTTCTCTGCCATTGCAAAAATTACAATTCAAATTGCAATACATAAAGAAAAAATACATTTGTCGTTTATATGCGCGTTATTAAAATCCGACGAGCGTTTTGCAAACTATATACGCATATAACGTATAAATTTTTTATATTATTTCACCGACTCTCCAGTTGTTTCGCGACCTGAGTGCGGGATTTGTGAGTAGGGAAGTCCCGAGTTCTCGAATCCATATCTTCGGATTTTTTCGGGCTGATCTCTTTCAGTCAACCTTTACCAACTGAAATGCGAACTGAATGCGTTTCTAATCGGGCTTTGTTACCAACAAAAAAAAAGAAGATGCATCATGTTTAAGATCGAATTTATTATAACATATAAATTGTGAACAGTTATTGTTGCGAATAAATGTCCCAAAATTTATATGTTGTACCATATTTGGATACTGAACATGATATCTTCTTTTATCTGATGCAAGTTAAAGATCTTTATATTATTGCATTGTAGTGAATTGTCAAGAAGCTCATCAAAAGACAACTCGGCTTTTTCTTTTGAGAATTCTCCAGAGTTTACATAATCAAAAGACTAACTTTTAATTAAACAAGACGTCAGTTTTTTATAACTTGAAAGAAAAGACAGTCTCACGTTTGCGTTATTTCATACAACACTTTTAATTTTGCTGGGAAAAAACGCTCAATCAACTGTAACATTGTATTTTTACAAAAAATTTTTACAAAGATTCAAATCGAAATCTCTTTACTTTTCATCGTTTCATATGTTTATTATTCTACGATAATAAACAATCATGTTTATTTTTCATTACGGAGCTTTGTAAATTAAGAATGTTCAAGATGCAAAGCGATTTCTCATAACGTTGACAAACAACCTCGCGCAAAAAACCTCTGATAAATTGCTGCTTTATTCGGTATTATGTGTTTTTAATTTTATTAACTACGGCGAAATCATGCAAAAAACTTTTGAATCGCGGCGGCGTTTTTATTCATGCTTTTTAATGAAATTAAACTCAACTATCAGTGCGCGCGTCTGTGCGCGCCCGACGCCAATGCAAATTGCGCCGGAAATGCTGATGAAAAGAGGCAGGAGCTGGGAGAGGGACGCGACCGGAGGAGGAGGGAAAAATGGAAATGCGATTTGCTATCGGACCGTGTAATTTTCTCAATTTAAATCTAATTCCCGATGCGACACGATATATAGGAATCGGGCGGCCTTGCATAAAATGTGTGTTACGACCTGCGGTGGGAAAAACGCACTGAACTTTTACAAAGTTCTTTTTGTTGTTCGCGGAACGACGTGTTTGCAATTACGCTGCACATGCTATTTACGTCGCAGCACGACGTAGCGCCTCATGGATGCACTGGCACGTTTCAGGCAACGGCTCCGTTTTTCGCTCTTTTTCTCTCTTGTTAGGTTACACGTCCTGTCGTTTACATTGTTAAATGCTAATCGGCTTATAAACAGCGTATTTTTGCGATAAATTAAAAGTAACGATATTATTGTTTTAAATATTTTTTTGTGATTTTATTGCACTAACATATTTATGTAGTTCTCAGTTTTATTCCAGGATTATGCTAATTACAACAGCGTTATTCCAATAAAATTGTGTTTCATATTGTGCATATTAAATTTATTGAATTTATACAAAATAATTTTTTTTAATTTGCGGAAAAGTGCACGTAATTCGTGTGTATATATATATATATATATATATATATATATATATACTTCAAAGCGTGAAATCCCGCAAAAGTTCACGTTGTCTTTCGGTAAACATCGTAACCCCTCGCGGACATCACTCTTATTATATATGTCAATGTAATAACTCGCTCGCTATTTCGGACCATAGCACGGCGTTGTTGGCAATCGATAATGGCGTTACGACAAATATAGACTCTGCACTCGTGCACCCTGCGCGTAATATTTCCCGAAGTCGGTGCGGACAAACATGACGCGAAAGATCTTTCCGCACAGAACAACGGACGGTGACATCGCGGTTCGCAATCTAAGAAGTCAATTAGAATCTACCGTCGGAATTGCTGAGAAAATGAAAACAACCGATCAACGATCAAAGGCAAAACAAAATGACAAGCGTGTTAACGAGATTTGATTTGGAAAATGAAGTCGCGACAAAAAGAGAAGAAAAAGATAGAAGATAATTTTTACATTTTAATATGTTATATTTTTTTTACAAAATATAATATATTGCTACTTTTTACAATATACATTTATCACATAGTATTTTTCAAACTCGCGTTAACGTAACTTTAAAACTAAATATTTCAAAACATCTGCTACTTTGACACATTGCGTTGTGTTACTGTATTGTTATCCGATATCCGAAAGCGTTACAAGAACAGCTGCGAATGGCTCTCATATACTTTTGCGACTTATGTAGGTGAAGCAATCAATATACTCGCTGGCGCGTGTTGCGTCGGCAGATAGCACTTGAAGAAAATGTACGGAAAAATCTATGGAAAAATTTCCAAAAGATGCCGATAATGCAATCTCGATGTTACTCGAACCCGGCCGATCGCGATAGAAAAACTTTTATTTTTCGCACTTTTCTCGAATATATTGTCGTCGATTCAAAGCTCTCAGAGCTTGCGCTTACCACTGACTTTCGTCTAATTTAATAATCTACACAAAATATTTTCTATGCGGGAAATTAATAAAACTTTATTACATAAAATGAATAAATTCTATTTTTTGTTCATGTATCTATGTATATTTCTGTCGCGTGAATTCATGTTTGCTTTATCACTGAGAGAGAAAGAGAGAAAGAAAGAAAGAGAGAGGAAGAGAGCGCTAAATGAAAAACATCGTTATCACATGCTTTTAGCTTTAACAGGTGAAACAAAAAAAGTTTTTATATCACATAGGTATACAACTTTATAAGCTGATATTTCGTAACACACGATTTATATTTCATCGTCTGTATATTTATATATCAGAAAATATATAAATATATTTTATGTATGATAAAAAAAACTAATACATATTAAATTTAATATCAAAATTGCATGTTTGTTTAATTCTAATTATCTAACAAGAAGATAATTATGTTCTCACGTGTCAAAATGTAGGTCATCGCAAACGAAATAAAAAAAAAGAGATTTATCTGACGTCCAATTAAAAATTAGAATCGATCATTAATTTATTCGCACTTTTCGTTTCAATTAATCAACAATTTGCATATGATTTTTATCGAATTATTAAAATTACAAATGAAGTTTTTCATGGAAATACTGAATGTCCGTATTGAACATGCAAATTTAATTTATATCGAACAAGAAATGTAGATCTGATTCTCATCTAATTAAGGGGACGAAGCGAAAATGCGGAACAAATATTGAATACACGATAGAACGATATGTCGAAATTCTGATAGCATGGAAACGCGAGATTAAATATTAAAACGTGCGTAAAATTTTGTGCAAACTGATTGAATGAATCAATTTCACAAGCTCTTTCTCTCTCTTTCTCTCTCTTTCTTTCTCTCTCTCTCTCTCTCTCTCTCCCTTTATCTATCTATCTATCTATCTGTCTATCTATTTCTGTGTACTTTCACCTAGTAGTCGTCTTGAAACAAGCACTTTCGTGCGTCTTCAGCAAGAAGATGGCTCCGCTAAATGTAACTAGCTCGTCCACTCGGTCGATTTAAGCGTTTTTTTTTCTTCGAAGGAAACGTCGTTACCCGCAGCCGACAGAAATTGCCATTTGCACGAGGCGCGCGGCTCCTTAATTAAAATCCTAGTTCACCACGTTGCTTTCGTAACTTTAACCTTCTCGCTTCGTAACATAAGTACGCTAACACGCTGTTCCGCGGCACAAAAAAGTGCAAGAACATAATGTGACACAAAGTTTTTTTTTTTCCTATACTTTACGAGAAATATAATATCAAAGATACCAAGTTTGATCGTTGAAACGACTTGAAAATGACTTTGCGCAATGTGACTTAAAAAAAAAATAAAACACATTCAAAAAGAATTATATAATTCAACTTGTGTACAAAGTGAAGAGATATTTTCTATCGCTTTTGTTATCGCGCAAAAGCAATTTACAGAAATCCCGTTCTTCGGCTGAAAAGTTCGAAATGAGGGGAAATAATGCTACTCTTTTCATATCTTTCGTATTATTCAGCCATTCGTCATACGGTTCCAATGCGATCGCTGTGTGCGACGGACTCAATTGAAGATGCTAATAGATCGTTCCTTCCCGATGAGAAAGTTTTAGGATATTCACACAGATATTTCCGACCATTTCAAAAGTTTTCCATCCGATAGCAGCTGGCACGTCCGATAACTCGTCATACGACAAGTCGTAATAGATGCCGCGTACCGTAATAGCGCGGACGCTATCACGAAGTTGGAACTGTTTCCGCGCGATTAATCGAAAGTGCGTTCAATCGTGCACGCACTGATCTCCCTTTAAAACCTCCCTAATGGCTGCGCACGGTCTCCGCATCGGCGCGACGTGTTTCTAAAGAGCGTGACACGTTCCCTCGTGTGTCCCAACGTCCTTAACGTGCGGTCTCGCGCACGTGCAGGTTGGTTCGTACATGCCAGTAAATATGTACCTATCCCGCGGAAACAGGACGAGCACGTAAATAACGTCGAAGAAGGGTTGACGATATTCTCGCGCGCTACCGTGTGTATGTCGTAAATAACTAAGGACAAGAGACAAGATTTGCGAATGCGACCGCCCTTACACGTTTCAGTCTTTAGCCAAGTCGCATGCTCGATTTACGAACGCATTAGAGAATATTACAGATACAATCAACATAAGAATTCTCTGTTTCACAGGAGACAGCAAAGATCGTACATACAATGTGTGTTGCGTGTAGTGTGCAATAAACACGCGTGCGTCTGTTTCCATTGTGTTCGACTGTAGGTCGAACTTGTTGCAGTTAGCACGTATGTTTTAAACTTATTGGCAGAAAATCGTGTTCCCAGGTTTTTTCGTCGCGGCGTGACATGAAAAGAGAAAAGTAGGTTATATCGCAATGATTAAACGAAGATTAGTGGATGAAAAATTGTTGTAAAGTGTAAAATAAAACTAAAATATATGTGCAGTTTTTAAATTAATTGTAGCTTCTTTATATATTGTTATCAAAAGCGTGTTGAACATATGATGATAAAAAAAACGTCATCTTCAATTGCAATTAAAAAAAAAAAAAAAAACGTAAGATTCATTATCGATATAACATGTCATTACGTCAGCGAAAGATCCGCTTGTAAAAATAAAAAAATCCGCTCGTCATGCATTGTGCGAAGATACGTAAGAGTGTGTATCCGTGACGGATAGCGGAAATCTAATGTAGCGAATGCGGAGACTTTATTCAAGCGACGGAGAGAAAACTGAAATAACGTCGATTCAAACGAAACGGAATAAAACAGCGACGCGAGGATGCGACCTGATTTAAACGGAGAGAATCTCAATAAACACAAATTCCCGGTATGTGTGGCGGCCATTTATGAAGAAAAATGCTATAAAAATCTTTAGCCGAGCGTATACGTATGCGATTGGTGACGATGAGGGACGTGCGAGTTGTGGGATGCAGCGTCCATTTTTCACGCGAAAACGACTCTCGCAAGATTATTGTGATACCGGGTTTATTTTGCGAGCGTGTGCATCAAGCATGTGGAAAATATAATGCCGTCTGCTCGGGGGAAAACAAAGGACGATGGCACTGGCGTCGTTTTAATGAACTTGGTCTTTAAAGCGCCTGTCAAATCCATAATTCCAACGCGAGTTATATTTACGTTATATCGCCATTGTATCGTTTGGCTATTGTTTAACGACACGTACAAAATTTAAATAGTATCACGAAACAAAAAAAAACGAGAAAGTTATATGAGCCTCAAATTACGATTAGATTATTGTTGCTTCGCAATCTGATTCTATGATTATAGAATTTTGTGTCGATTGAGAAATCAATAAAAACATCATCCCAAATAAATTTTACTAGAAACTAACAAAAAATCTCTTAAAACCGCTATCGATACAGCGCTTTGACAGCGATAGCGATCGACATGGAACAGAAATGTGCGACCGCATTCGACGTCCGCGCCGTCCCATCCGGTTGTGTCACATCGCGTAATAATAAAAAGACTGCGTTAAGGTAAAGCACGGTTGAATTTAATATTAACAGCCTCTGTACCTTCGCGCGTAGCGGACTCGAAATTGCCGCAGGATATTTTAGACAAAACTCGATTAGTAGGTGGAAGTTCTATGCAGCGGCGTCTGCGCCATTATTGTGAAAGCCACGGCGGGAAAGTACCTGCGATGACAAGAGCTACCTCCGTGTTTAATTAACGTGCATTCGAAGTGGCGCGTGAGGGTTACTTTACAACCGGCCATTCATGCTGTCGCATAGAAAGAAAGGAAAGGAGAAAGAGAGACTGTAAGAGAAAGAGAAAATACGCGGCGTAAAAATTGCATTTTGTTACACCACGCTGCACCGCGCGACGGCGCATCGCGTTTGCGTCTCTGTGTGTGTGTGTGTGTGTGTGTGTGTATAACGCGTCGCGATTTCGGATAAATATATACCTCTACTACCAACATCACGAATAATCCATATTTATTATCGCATGCAACGCCCCGAAGTGGCGTCACGAGACAAATGTAATTATCATGCGTAAAACGGATGCGTAGAAATGGCGAAAAATGAATTTTTTTCTCATAGCGCGAGATAATCCACCGCTTTAGCTATCTACACCGATTAGGTGTAGGGTCTTATCGTTATAACAAGTCGCCATAAACTGGACGTTTATCGCGCTATCGCGACGTGAGCTAATAATGTTTAAACCGACTAATAAAAATTCAAAGGGCTACAGCGTTTGCTAACTATTTATTGCTCTTCCAATTTGCTGCTATAAACTCGATATTACTACCGTTTTTTTTTTTCTAGTTTATCGCGCTTAATGTAAAAGTTGCGAGATTGCACCGATGCTGAAGGTTAGATTCGAAATTTATTTGAGGTAAGCATCAAATGTTGTCTTTCTTAGATTCACACACTCTCTCACACAATTTTTCTTCTCTGTACGAGTTCATCTTTTCAATTTCCCAAGCCAGTAAGCATCGAAAGAACGTTGCGCTTTCCCGCTTTCTTTTTCTATCGAAAGATTTTTTCTCAAATTCATGAAACAAAGAATTTCCTTTCTCTTTCTTCTAACTCTTTCTGTAGTGTAAAATCTGTAGAGACTGATATTGCATTATAAATAAGTTAGCATCTACGTTTAGATTTATCATAAAAGTTAATACGTGACGCTTTGCGTACTGACCTAAAAAGAAAAATTGTAATTTTTTGTGTGCGCAATATATAAGCTTAACATGCCGGAACGGATAAGCTACAGCTGTGTGAAGTTAACTATATTAGCAAGTGGAGTACTGATGTAACTAAAACTATCCGAACAATTTGTTTGTTTTGGACAACTCGGTTTTGGAGGATAGATAAAAAAAAAAAAATGTAAATGCGAATGTAACAAGTGGACAAAGCAAATAAGTAACGTAAAAAATGCTAGTACCGAAGCCAACCAACGTTACACCGTTGAGCAAAGCTAAGCATGCCGAAAACTTAGATTTCCGTGATGATTATAACGGTGAATCAATGAACGGTAATAACGCTTAAGCCGAAAGCATACCGATCTAATACCCTCGGTCGAGTTCCACGTTTCCGATAATGCGAGTGCATATCCTAGATACGTGGCGAGTTACTCACGAGCGAATTAATTGGAAAATACTCCGAAAAAATTGGAAAATAGTTTACTGTCAAACAATAGTTTACGCATTTCGCACACAAATATGTATGCATAAACTTGACAAAAAAAAACAAAAAGTTTTCTGCAAATACTTTAGTATTAAATAGAAAATATATAAATTACACACAACGAACGCGCATTATCTTCACAAATATAATTTTGACGAAATCACAGAGAAACATAATACGTGCGTCTACCTAGACAGAAGTTTGAATGTTTAATACCTGTCCGAAATATTGATGATAATACATGAAACTTGTTACTGATATGATCGCATGAATTATTTCATCTCGTTTTGTTTAAAGCAGGATTAATGAAGTTTTAAATCGTTCCGCCTAAATAATCATTGGAGTAAATTATAATCTGATGAGTCGAAAGAACAAACTAATCTGCGTTTCAAAATTAATCTTGTCTCCTGATACGTCGCTGATCAACTTCGTGCTTGATCAGTGGCAGTTATTAAATTTACTAGACTGCGCACGCGACAAAACGCGTACATACATACGTCGTGTGTCATATCGATTCCGTTCCGACGCAGTAACGCATGGCTGGTTAAATGACCGAATATTTGATTAAGCAATTTTAATAATGTAAAAATGTAAAATATAATAAATATGAATTCGATCGATTTGAAGCAAATTTATAATGACCGTTATAGACTCATGATAATGTTTATGCTTTCTGAGACAGCAATTGTATTTATATCGTAATTATCTTTAATGTAAATAGACGCGCGAGAGACTGTATATTGTTACATGTCTTATTCGATACTTCTTTTCAAAAATGTTTTTTTATATTTGTTCAGCGCTTTCGATGTAACAAACGGCAATAAGAAAAAAAGGAGATTTTAAAACGACGTCGGAAATTTGCGAAAATGTAGTCAGTCGGTGTCTTAGAAGCTCTCGCGCGACACATTTTTAAGATTAACTTAAATACAAAACCTCAAAGACAATAGTACGTAAATCTTATCTCTTGCCCATCCATTTCCTTCTACAATAAAACCAGGATAAAAATTCGAAAATCACGTTGCTTTGTAAGGAATCTCTTGGCGAATTTCTAAAGAATGTGTTCTCGCTGGCCAACGATACACACACTTTATATCCGTAAAAAAAAAAAAAAAAAATTAAGGATAACACAAAAGAGCTCAAATTATCTGCCGTGCGGACTTCACTTTTTCTTCTTCACCGTACCGTGAACGCGGTAAAATTACGTTGTGTTTATTATATAACTTATCTTGAGAAACGAGAGCGCGCGCAAACTTTCCGGAATAAAGGCAAAAGTTTCACAGCAAGAAGAGATTGCAGCAAAAGTGATCGAACTATGCGATGCTGAGTAAAAGACCGCATGTATTCTTTGATGACAGGAATCTTTGTTAGTACTGTGATAATAACCTTAACTTGTTTCCAGTTTTTCATCAAGCCCAACAAGGACAACTTTGTCCAACGACTACTCAGACTTTTAACTAATCTTAACGTCACTACGCTCGCGCGTTTTTGAAAAAATCTTTGTGGCGATCTCCGGCACAATCGTGTAACGTTGTGCAATCTCTAATTTCTGCCAAACACATTTAACGCAAAAAATGATTCTGTATATAATACTCAAAAAATGAGAAATAAACAGATTAAAGACGTTATGCGTTTGCCAAATATTTCACGTCGGAAATGCGCGTGTTAAATCTACTTTATCATAAGTAGTAGCTCCTCGCTCTCGGTACGTCACCCCAACATTACCGTCTCGTTTATAGAAGGATTAATGTCGCGTTTACATGGCGCATGGTTAATATGTGCGCGTTTACCCGACGTGAAAGCTGCACGTACGTGGGATTGACCGTGTAAACGGTGCGAAAATAATATGCGGAGCTTCATGAAGAAAAGCGCTCTGGTCTTCTTCAGACCCCACTTACCACTACACTCACCGCTTTATTTATACAATATTACAAATTTGTTGCATCTGCAAAAGATACCGCAGAAGAAACTTCGAGGTTTCCTCTCGAGAGATAGTGATGGTCTGCAGACACTGCAGTTGAATTAGAGATCATATTATTATTACTTCGCGCGTGATTACGCGTTTGCGAAATAGTCTACGAAGCTCATAAAGTAGTATTTTTGTTGCCTTTTTTTAATCGTTTTTTTGTCTCAAGAGAATGTTTTCAGAATGTTGACAGAAATTTAATAGAATTGTCATTTAAATCGAAGTTGTCAATAGCTTTTTATATTAAAACACGTGATCACTAATCGGTTTTAATTAGCTCACGTGTTAATTATCTATTTATTATGATTTTTTTTTATCTGGAGTATTACTTCGTAATAGAAAATATCAGCAAGAACAAAAGTTTTAAATCATAGAATAAAAAGTTTAGAAAAAACTAATGATAAAATAGTATAGTATCTTCATGAACAATTCAACGAGAGAGAATGCATAATTGTACATTTAATGATGTGCCAAGAGAACGAAAAATATACTGAATGCTAGGATATCTGTCTCCTATTTTTTATTAATACAAATGTATTAAAACTGAAAACATTGAAATGTGTTTTCAGTGCCGCACTTGCTGCATAAATAAACCAAGTATCAATATCAGTATAAATATTCCATTGTCATAAATATTTTATGCAGTTATAAATATTTTATGATGTCCTTTTTCGCGCTTTTATTGTTTAGGAAGTATTTTCTATCTCCAAATAGTTGAATTCCGCTACCATATTTGCAATACGTTATACATATCTTAAAATGATAAATTCTGTTGCATAAATAAATTATTTAAGTGTTTTAATTTGAAGTAGTAAATAAATAGACAAAAATTTACTTAATATCTTACGTCAGAATTGTGATGTCTACATGTGCATAACATTGTTATGTCTTCTAAGAAATTTTTGACGTCGATACTCGGTTTAATTGAAGAGTGAAGTTCCGTTACTTCCGTAACAAGATGCAATCATGCGCTTTCGAGAATCGCGCCAAATGCACGTCGCATGTCTATTCGCGTTGCTCTATGACTCGCGGTTTCGATAAACCACACGCCGGGACACCTATGTCGCACGCCCGCAATGGTATTCGTGACGTGTTTCGTACCACATGTGGCGCGCGCGCATTCACGCTATTATATAATATTCCCTCTCGCACACAGTTCGCCGAGAGTAACAGCAGTGAAGCAGGGTGAAAAGTGGTGCGGATTGTGCGAGGGTGCGATGAGATTCATCTCGTTATTTAAATTTTCAACGTTTAAGCCGCGTCGAAAATGATTCCGGCATTGCACATGAAATACTTGGCAAGCGCGAACGTCGCGCGTTAGTGCATTGCATTGCATACACAAATAAAAAGAAAAAGTTGTTACCATCTTTACGTAAAGTTCAAGCGACAAATCATTTTCGACAAAAACTTTTAAAGTGCAGAATTTTAGAGAAAGAAAAAAATTTAGAACCTATATAGACTAAACTTATATAATTTAAGTTCAGATTCTTACGAGTTCTGCAAATTTTACGGTTTCAATGATTTTTTTCGGTGAACTCGATTCTCAAACTCATGCACAACAAAAAACGAACGATGGAATGAGTATTTGTTTTTTTTTTAAATATTTTTTTATTTTTATTTTTTTATCAGTTTTTCCAAGCCCCATAGTAATTGTTATTTTGGTAATATAATTTTTTATTGACAGATATTGAGATAGCTATTTGTAAAACAGCACACGTAGTGTACACTAAAATGGTGGACAGATTTTGTCACAGGAAAGGAACAAAAGAAATTGAATTTCCGTTAGTTGCAATCTTCAACAGAAATGTCTGGCTAAAAAAATCAATTTGAACAAACCTTTGAGAACGTATATTTGCGACTGTTTCAACATAATAAGTTCTATAGCCGCTTCTTTCGATGCGTTTTCACAAGTATAAAAAATAAATATATACAATACGCTCCGAAACAATTTTGATATATCAAATGTTGCGACCGCAAAAACACTTAGACGAAAAGAGTTAAAATAGTTTTGCTTCAGACGCGACGAGATTTTCAATTAAAATCGCCTCGCTGAGGAATGCCTCGCTAGAAAATTTACAGAATGTTATATTTTCGCTGTTTCGTCGACGCGTGTTCCGCTTTTCAACACCGCTTCTCTACAGTCATGACAAGGGGAACGGGTTCGCACTGCTTAACAAGGTTTGTCGAATTTAATTACATCACTAGCTCTCGGTAACTCTTTACCCCGCTTTTTCTACGCTTGTCTTTGTTACAATATCATTGGTCTCATTTACGTTGACTCGAACATAAAGCGTCCACGCTTGAATAACGTCACTATCTCCCTTTCTTTTTACAAAACTACATTGATGACGTTTTCTTAAAATGCGTTTTACGTTTCGCAGACTGATCCGTAATTTTCTAATAAGTATGATACATATACCTGCGCATTATAGAGAACAGTTAAACCGGTAATCCTTTCGCGCCGGAAGATAATCACTATTGCATGTGAATCGAGTGTGAATGTGAAGTTGTTGCATATTTAGGTTAAGCGTGTTTCGATAATTGTTATTGCGATTACATAGTAAAGAGAGAAGGATAGAGCATACATCATTAGTCCAATCATGCCAGTTGACTCTTTAATGAAGGAACTTATATGCAACGCGCGAGTTTTGTGCTAATTGACGGTCATTTATTAATTGGTTTTGCAGAAGTGTATACATAGATATACACTTGAGTTTTATGTACTAATACTAATATAGTTATATAAATGTTGTGTGAAATGTTTAAATACAACTTACATCACTTCGCGTAAGTTGTTATTTAACATTTTTTCACACAACATTTCTTTTCTTTCTCTTTATAAGAAAACCGAGTTTATTAAGACGTGCTTAACAGACGTGCTTCACAAACTTCGAATGTCATTGTTTGAAATAATGGCATCGCAAAATTGTGTGAGATTCACTGTGCATGCATTCAATCAAGTGCTGTGGAAAAGCGCAGCGTGAGTAAACTCGATTACCGTTATACATACAATCAATTTTCAAGTGCGTAACATGACGAAGACGTGTTTACACAATTTTAAGTAATCGATTAACTCGGACATCGCTCGAACTCTTATTATCTAGTCTTGTTCCCGTTTTTCTTTCGTCTTTTCCCTTATCTTCTCGGTCGATATATCGATATGCGATATATATCGATATGCGATATATATCGATATGCGATATATATCGATATGCGATATATATCGATATGCGATA
>QVNW01002344.1:0-22539 GCA_014825475.1 Pseudomyrmex flavicornis
AGAGAAAGAGAGAAGAGAAAAGAAGAGAAGAGAGAGAAGTCACGCTGTGTATAGACCTTAATTAAGATTACAATTAACTCTCGATAATTCGTGCGCGTGTAATCACGGCTTCGGATCTCTCCCAAGCCGGCTTCTCTCGGAACGGATCTCGTGATGCGAGCGAGGCAGACAGGAGAATGGAGAACAATTCCTTAATGGACTCGCTCTCTAAAGAGTAATGACTACATTGGGAGAGAGAGACGCGCGCAACTTCTCGACGCTTTTGTTGCGAGGTCGCGGGCTAATGGCTACAAGTCCTACTTATTATTCGGACGCGCTGTGTATTTTTAATCGTATTTCGATCGCACCCCGCGCGTATAATATCCGCGATACATGCCCACACAACTCGTATCACATTGTTACGAGCGAAGCTCATAAATCGCCGGTAACGACCTCGTAATTTCCGCTCGCGAACACACACGAGGCAACGAATATTATTTATTAGCAAAATTACTAAAACGATCAAGCTAACGGCCGTTAGATCCAAGACGCGCGTGTAAATCACCGACTCAATTGGGAAACACCACTTCTCGCTCGAATTCAAATTTCGCGCAAAATTGTCTTCACAGATTACATCTCGATTATAACACATCTGAACTCAGTTCTTTTTCACGCGCGCGCATAAATGTGCAATTTTACACGTAGGTACTAATTTCTGCTGAGTGAAGAAAAAGAGTTTTCTCCGCAATATAGCGTTTTCTTGTTTAGATTATTTGGATAGAGAGTTAAAGCAAAACGGAAGCAACGTATTACTGTTGCAACTATGTGTGTTTACACACGTAACTATCGTCTGACTGAGAACACGATTGCGCACACAACAGCGAGCGACTCGGCGAGCTCGTTCGACCGACCGATTCACGTCTCTTCCCGCGCGGTTCTTCGCCAACAGAAGAGATCGTCGGGACTTGAAAACGAGCGCATGAAACGGCCCGTCGAAAGCACCGTCGAACGGGGTGAGCGGATAGATACGGCGGAACGATGGGAGCCCGTAAACGCGCCGTATAGCGCGCGCGTGGAACGGGAAGGCGAATAAATACTCGGAGATGTAATCGCCGAAGGAAACAAGCGGCGGGATTGTTCGGCGGGGAATAATTGAAAGCGCCGCTTCTCTTGAGCTTCTCATTCCCATGTCCGGCCGCCGCTACCGCGGGCCGCTCTTTAACCGCTTTCTGACGCCGGTAGGCGTCCTCGTGCGCCTCGCCGCCGCGACGTTACGCGCGCGCGGCATGCCGCTGCAACCGCGCACAGTCACGTTGATCACCAACCGATCAACGGCGGCGATCAACCGATCTCGGCTGCCGATCGGTCAGTTCCTGATGTATGCGTGATGCGGTCGATCGTTCGTCCTCATTAACGCCTGAATCAAAGCGGGCACATCCGAGAACGGCGAGAATCTCGTATCTCTGTAATCTATCTGTCAGAAGTGCCGCGGCAAATGGCAATATGAATATAGACTTTACATCTCGAATCTCTCTACGTGTGTTTCTCTCGTGATTTTTCAAGAAGAATAAATTGCTGCGCGTCGCTCGAAATCTCTGATGACGATTTATTCGGTGCGTTAAGCGAGAAAACACACGTTGTTTTGAAATATTGGTCTTTTTTTATGATCGTACAAAAGGCTTAAAGCTCAAATTTGACATTTCGAGAGAGAACGAATCTTCAAGCTGCAAAGATTTCTCGGATAACGACTGAATATTTGTTACAAACGGCCGAAATTTCTATCGAGAAGTTTCGAACGTATATTTCCAGACGAGATCCAGAAGTTCTGATGAAATCATCAAAACTTTCGGTTTCGTGACAGATTACAAACGGATAATCCGCGGAACATCCTTGGGAATGCGACTAGCAATACTTGGGCATGCAATAAGGACTAAATCGCGTCTCCGCCGAATATCGCGTAGAAGACATAATCGATAGGCAACTGCTCGACAGACGATTTAAACGTCGCGATTTCAATCTGTTTGCGTCGGCGATCTTTTGTTGAACTTCGAAAAACAATTTTAAATAAAAAAAAAAAAAAACATTTACAAAAACAACCGACAGAATAATTGCCGAATTGAACACGAAAAATCTAAACGATCGCGCTCGACTACTTACTGAGAAGAAATCGACGTTAAAATGTTCGAAAATAGAAAGCAGCCTCTCGCGGACTGCCATAATCGTACATCATCCTTTTATCCGCTCGACCTATCCTTACAAAGTAGGCGATCCTGCCGCGTACAGCGGCGCCTAGACTCCGCACGAGTTTTCGGGGTGGGCTTCAATAATACAGCCGGTGGGAAATTGTGATCGAAGGTTACTATTGGAAAGCGATACCTTAGCCGGGCTGCTGAATAAGTGATGGAACAATATTTTTAAAACGCCTATAATTCGTGGGCCGGGCCTAGCTCTCTCGTCCGTACGGCGGACTTGTATTTATCGGCCCGTGGAGTATAGAGACGCGGCCAAGAAAGAAGGGCGATCATTTATGTTGCGGGGTCGCGCCGCGCTACGAGAGAAGTCTCCTGGTCGCATTTTACTCTACAATCGGCGCGGATGCGAGTCGAGCCGCAGGATTATTGCGGCCATTTATCGGTGCCGTCTAATGTTTTAGTAACGATGTCCGGCGCACGTGCGCCCATCCCTGTTGGAGTCGTTCTTCTGGTTTACGGTATAAAATTTCGGTGGGTAAAACTCTCCGGAGAGCAGACACCGGAGTCACGTGCATCGAAGGATATGGCGGATGGCTTGGAAGTAAATTCGTTTCTCAATGCAATGTGACTGTTCGGAGGAAGCGCCGCGAAATATTTATATACACAAAAAGATCTTGCGCGATCTTAATTTCGAGCAACTAAAAAGATACGAGCGATTTTGCGAGAGTTTGAATATAAATTGTGAAAAATTTTAATAAATGCACGCTAGAGAGGAGACATTAGCGCTATTTCCTGTCAGAAAGATGGTCGCGGTATATAATAAATGCGTGTATCTATTGTTTGTTTTTTTTCTCTTTCTTTCTTTCTTTCCGTACCTGCATACAATATTCGCGCGATACACGAGCTTTTTTTTTTTTACGCGAAACACCGCGCGGTTGCATGAATCGAACGTCGGAGCGAGGCATACACACGGTAATCTTTATATTGGAGAAACCATCGCGCGCGCAAATCAAATAATCCCGCGCGAGAAAGCAAGCAATATATTCAATCGGAGAATATGCATCTGGCCGTACGCATGCAAATGGCCAGACACGTGGCACCGATTTGATGAAAGTGTCCGATTCCGTGCGACTCACCACTTTTTACTGATAAAATAAAAGAATTTACCTCGCACGGTGGACAACCAATTTATACGTTCCGGTACGAATTTTTTGTACGTTTCTACTTGAAATTCTCAAGACTTTTCTCACGATAAGATCTGTTCTATTAACGAACTCGCACCTCAATTCGCGCATTTTGTCTGCCAGTATATGTGCGATCTTGTTCGATTACAAAGTAAAAAATATTTTGAAAATTCAACGCCTAGATATCCGAAAAGAATTTTAAGCGAATATTTTCAACGTAGTAAAAGTTGTCACACAAACGCGATATTCTCACGAGTCATCGACTTCTGAAGCAATTTCACCGAGATCATCTGAGAAATGTATACACGCGCATACGTAGCGAAGCCTCGTTATTTTTTTATGCAAATGATTCTCCATCGTTTAAGAAATGTATAGATATAACATCCATTGTAACTACCAACCACACAAACATCAGAGTTTGAAGACTATCAAATACACACCACATATAAACAAACGGTTATGGATATTTTACATTTTTTTATTGGCAAAAGCGCCGTCTTCACACAACACCGAAGCTATTTCCTATCATATGCGGTAGGTACATCTCGTTAAAACTCCACCGTCCGGCCGTTTTACGATTTCGATCGACTATAAAGCTTATCTGCGGCTTTCTATTCGATTGGTATGTATAAAGGCGGATGGACCGACTACTTTCTCGCGCCCGCATTGGATTATCGTGAAAGCAGGACGCACTTCTTGTAGGTATACGTCGCGTACGTACTCGCGACGAGTCATCGTCTTTATTGTACGCATCCACTTCCCGTTGTGTTTTTCTTAACCGGACACGCTCAAGCTGGACACGAACGGTCTTTTTATTTATCGAATTTTGTCGCTTGTGTAGCGCGTTTTATCGAATTCGAAGTAAAACTTTTTTTGCAATTTTTTAAGAACAGCTAATTTTACGTGTTGATTCTCTAAATGTTTTTCCAAAAAAGAAAAAAACTTTCAAGAATGATTCGCGGAAATATCAGTACAATCGCAACGTTATCAGTTGTTGGTGAACAGACCACGCCATTTTGTCGTTCCTACATTCATCTCTAAGTATCCGCTAGAAATGTCATCACTGATACACACATTGTATCAACTGTTATATTAATGGTTCCACGACAGTTTCGCGACGCACGTCTATTTGTCTTTGCGCGCATATAATTTTCCGAGATGACGCGTGAAGCCATTTTCACTAATTGGCACTTATTTCGTGCCCGAGCATCGTTACTTCAAGGCGAGTAACGTGCGGTGGAAGCGGAACTCGTTCACGCACCTGTGCGCCCATTGCATATCTGGAATCTCTCGTTCGGGCGCAACGGGCGCGCGCTAACGTAAGGTCACCCGCAAGTATATCGACGTCTCGGGGTACGTCCGTTATATTGATTGCGAGAACACAAGATACCTGGCCTGAAACCACGCGCGCGCACCACGGCTTACGGCGCGGAGAGGGAGGTAACGGGCGCGCGGATTCCGCTGTAGCGTGCAAGCGGAAGCCTTCATCATGATTATCATCATATCTCCGCTAGACATCAAAGACTTATCTTTCTGTCTCAGTCTTCCTCTCTTCCTCTCTTTCTCTTCAGTCCCTCTCTCTCTTTCTCTCTTTCTCTTCCGCGGCATTTTCCTTTCTCGTGCTCTCTCTCTCTCTCTCTCCCTTTTCCATCTCATGGTCTCGGCTTCCCTACTCCTGGCCCCTTCCGTGGCCTTTACGCCCTTTCTCTGCCTAGCTCGCTCTCTGTGTATCCCTCGACGATTCTCTCCTTCGCTCTCTTCGCTCTCTCGTATCCTTCCGTCGTCTCTTTCTCTCGCGTAGCCGCGCGCGCGCGGCTTTGGGGTTCCGAAAGATGACCATTTATAAATTACTCCCGGAGACTCCTTGGTACAGAATGCATCGGTTGATATCCACCTAGTCCATTACGCGAAATTAATACGTCGTTTTCTTGCGATATCGACGTCGAGCACACGGGAGAAACGTGTTCTCTTACGGTATAGGTTACATTCGCGAATTTTTCTGTGAGAGATAAATTTCACGCGGAGGATATTCTTTCAACACATTGTAAAAGTATCGATTCGTCGTCAAAAATATCAAGATTGTAAAATGAAGAAAAAATAAACAAAAGTATTACACGAAAAAGTTGAAAAGAACAAATCTAATCTATTGTTCCAACACTGGTCGCTTCCCAAGACGTTCGTCGAAGCGATTTCAAGTTAGGTCGGAAGAATAACGCTACATATAACGCGCAACACGAGAAAGGAAAAAAGAAAAAGAGAGAACGATCTAGAGAAGTAGAAACAGAAGCGCGAATAGAGGGAGAGAGCGCGGGACAAACACATGTTGCACACTCGCTTCGGTTAGTTTGGCTCCTTCGCGCTCGCGGAGAGAGAATCCCTCTCTTCTCGGCTTCTCTCTCTCGTCGCGACGGCGTAACGTAAGACTAACAACACAATGGAAGCAACAGCTGCATGATAGATGGTGGCTGCCGCTGGATCAACCGACCGGTTGCCATCGCCGGTTCTCGACCGTTCTTTCTTCGACCTAAACTCTTCTCGGGTTCAAACTCTTCTTTCGTTCTCGCCGCGTCGTGGTCGTCCGCGGTCCATTCGCGATATACGGAAGTACGACGACGACGACGACGACGAGGAGAAAATGCGTCACGCGAGAATTCGATTCGGCAACGCCATCGCGTTTGTACACCGGCCGCGCACATCGGCCGGTTTGTTTATCGAACGAAAAAGATCTTCTGGAAGACATCTGGTCGGGAGTGTTCACCGATATGCGTCACGTCTTATTGTGGGTGCCAGCTTCTTCAATCGCGCGGCGATTTCTCGAGATCCCTTTTAAACCGTGATTTATGGAACCGATATGATTTACACGAAGCACGGGGAATAAAGTGGCCGCGCGGCCGCGTATTGCCGTCTATTGATAGACGCGGGCCGTTTGTGGTACCTCTCCCGATGTGGTGCCGAAATAATAATCCACAAGAGAGTACACTACGCCTTCACTTATCCATCAAGAGAAACTTGTTCGAGACGCGCTAATAGCACCCCCCTTCGTGTGATATTTTTAGACAAAGGAAAGGCGTTTGTATGTACGCGAAACATTTTTTTTTTTTTTATGTATCGGCAATGACGACAGCCCGCAACGTAGGTAGGTATGTATTATACGTACCTATGCAACTTACAAGTTTTTCTCTCTCTCTCTCTCTCTCTCTCTCTCTTTCTTTCTGAGAATAACGCGTCGTATCAATACATATTAAACAACGAAGATTAAAATAATAAAAGCGTGTTTATCGATGAGCGCAATTTGCGTAATGGCGCGGACCGGTCGGCAGAGAATAATGTGCGCGCATATAAGATACAAGAAGCGCGCTACCAGTGCTCGCGATGCGCTCGCTCGCTCGCTCGCTCGCAGCCAACGATGCACAGCCTCCAATTAGCCTCTCATTGAATCTCGAAAGAGGAAGGAGCGGAACAAGAGGCCAAGCTCGTCGTCGGCCGCTCCGTGCGGCCATTCGCGGACGCCATTGTCATTCATTTGTTCATACAAATCCCTGACTATAATCGTTTAATGCTCACATTCATCGCGGCCCGCGGCATTGTGCCGCCGCCGGTGCGTTAGTCCTTGGCATGCATGCGTGGTCGCGTCCCCCGACAAGGAGCTTAGGGCTTTAAGACGAGCTTCGTGCGACCGTACGCGGCTCCGAGATGCTCCCCCCTCGTTTCTCCTTCCCACCGTCTCTTCTACGTTCTCGCCTTCCTCTTCGGCGGGGAACATCGGATGCGTGTGAGTGCGATTGTACCCAAGAAATCCGACGTGTTCCGCTATATCGTCGAATTCGGCCCGCTTGACGCCGCGCGCACCTCTCGCGACTAATTAATCTCTGCCGCTAGAAATCCCTCGCGCTTTAAACGGCGGATCCATTGTAATGTCTTCTTTCTGTAGAAAGAAGATGGTAACCAGTGGGTGGCACGTATATAACTTTCGAGAGTGATATACCCCATGTTTTCTCAATTGTAGGCTCGGTGCTGACCATGTGTCAGGATCTCGAAAAGCTTACGCAATTGTTTTTTTTTTCTACGCATTTTCTATTAGTTACATTGTGTAGCGATATACATGTAACACGCGGAATTCGATATTTTGGCCGTGGAATAACATACGTGAACCCACGTTATACGACATGAAAAGCTTAAGTTAACACACATTTAATGAGGTTTACACATAAATAAACTAAAAATAATGATTTTGTAAAATTGTTCTCTAATTTATCGAGTATTTGTTGTTTCTCAAATTACAGTCTATTAATATCTGTGTATTATGAGTAAAAAATACACGACTAAGTCCAGTTTTTTATTGGAATCAGACAGGTGCGCGTTTTCGGTACCAATCAACTTATCAGAATCGCTTCTTCCGTTCGCTTCACTTCGGACACCGGTGACTTTACGGTCGTCTGATACGAGAGCGACGTTACGTTTTCGAGATGCGTCGCGCTCACAATGGATAATGCCTTGCGGGCATCGCGCTTTTAGCAGCAATCTAACGGCACTCAGGCCGCGCGTGTGTATACCTACGTATGCGAGCGCATACACACGGAACTGGCCCCCGGGACCCAGAGAGATAGCGCGCGTTGACTGAATACCGCACGCACACCGAGCGTTGCTCTTTGTGGGACGCTCAAAGAGAGCACAATGTCCATAGTCCAGAGCCGACAATGGGCCCTCCACAACTGGTTAATATCAAGGTTGTTTGAAGGGTAGCCTCCGATCGCGCAAGCGCCCGCGCGCGGTGTGTCCTCCTTGTCCTCTCGTGAGATGCGCGCTCACGTGGTGAGTGTGGAGCATTGTATCCGGCGAGGATAAAAGGCGCTTCTCTCTCTCGTGCGCGCGCGAGCGCACGCGAATGCCGACCGACTTCGTTCGTCACTCTCCGCGGATACGGTCCGTCCCGATGAATTTTTATTTTGACGAATCACACAAGGAAAGAGCTGTCGCGCGCGTTGTCCCGCGTGATTTCTCCCGGCAGCTACGACCTCGCGCTTTCTAATGACACGTTATATTTCGCGACGTGTGTATGTGTACATGCTTTACGCATTTCGTACAATAGGTTCCGCCGCGAAATCCACGTCGCACTGAAATCCCGCACTGTCACCGCATTAAATTTTATTTTATTCACGTATTTCTCGAGAGAACACAAACACATATGTAAAAACGATTGTGTTTCTTGTGAAAAACGACTGTAGCACACTTTTTGCATTTTGAGATACTTGAGATAAAAGTTAAAAATATATATAAGAAGAGTTTTGCGTGTGTCGATGTAACTGTTTCTTTTTTATTTCGACAAGATTTCTGGCGAGCGCAGGTTTTTTGTGTTTCGTATTGATTATTCATATTTAGCGTGTAGATCCTCCCGTTACAATAATTGTATATATATATATATTTATAGAATCATTATCTTATACAGAGTCTCACCGAGAGTAAATATTTAAATAATGGCACACACTGTATGCGGTTATGTAACCAATGTACCTAACCAATTGTATCAACGTCAATTAGAGTGGAAATGGAATGCCTTCTTGACAGGTTCAATAGGATATTATTTAACAAAAATGTGTAATCACTTACGCGTCGATGAATATTTAATTCGACAAAACATATATCGACATGTTTTTTTTGTTTTCGTAACATCTGCGACTTATAAATACGGTGTATATTTCCACTGTATTCAATTAATACTTTAACAATTACGTGCTCAGTCGGTTGTGTTATCGTATCATATTGTTGCTATCAGACCGTAGCATTTCTCATTCAAGTATTATTTATCAGTTTATAAAAGAATGAAAAGAAAATCAAACGCGAAAGGGGACTAATTAAAGCGGAAAGCGCATATGGTATCATTATATGTATATATTAAAAAGAAAACTGTCCCGGTCCTTGGTCGATTTTGTAAACAACGGATCGCACGCTAAAAGGGGAGGAAAACAGGACGGATGATGAGACGCGGAAACGTAGAAAGGGAGATTGTGCTCTCTAGGGAGCAGTCAAAGCAGACGATGTCCCCGTAATAATGATCCGGGCATCAAACCGCAGTGATGCTCTTTGAACGTTATTCGATGCGCTGTTGCCGCTGAACACGATGAAAGTAACGTAATTCGAAATTATTTTTATTTTCTTACAATGCAGTAATTTGCAGTTGAATTCTAATAACATACACGCGCGTAATGAAATTCGAAGTAAAGTAAAATTGATCTCTATAACTCAAAATGTAAGAGATAAAGCTATACATATAACATGTAATTTAAATTATAATTAGTTTGTAACTGTAGAGTTTACAGAGAAGATATCTTTCAATTATTGATCACAAAAAAAAAGAGAGAAAAATCTGAATATTTCTCTCTCTTTCTCTTTCTCTCTCTCTCTCTCTTCTTTAGCGTAAATAAATATTTAGACGGAGAGAGTTTTTGGATTTTTTTAAAGAGATGCTTATACCTACTTTAATAATTATACAGTGAATGGAGTTTACGTTAGATAACAGGTTAGATTGAGCTACGAACCGTCTGATCGCTTTACACAGTCTATCTTTTGACGTGTATAATAATACATTCCGGGATTTGAGAAATCGGTTTACAAGCGCGGGGGTGTTACTCGTTAAACAAATGCGTCGCGTGCGTGCGCCTTTACGATACGTTCGGACCTGAAATTGCTAGGCTCGCGAAAAAGCCTACAATTACATGTAAATTTATGTAGAGCGGCGCGTCATTAAGATCGCGGATTACGGAGTCGCGATCGTGAGCGCGTGCTGCGCGAGGTCATGTGTGACCTTAGCGTGCAATTGACCTATCGTCCACTTCACGCTTTGCCGAGCTCTTACTTTGCTGAGATCTTATCCTTTTGACGGACGTTTAACTTTGTTTCAATTAAGATCACGTATTGTCGATCGTGACACATGCGTTAGATACGCTTTTTGGAAACGAAATTAACACTTATTTTATAGTGAAGCTTAGAAGTATGTTTGATCGAGCAACGAAAGCAACTGGCAAATTGCTTTTAATTTTATGCCTTATCGTTACAATCATATCGGCAGAAGTGTCTGCGTAATTAAAATTGAAGTCGGATTAAAAATAAAAACTGGCAGACAGCGCGTGCACGCGCGCGCACATTTAACGAAATATAATAACACGCGCCGAACTACAAATTACATCTCTCGTGCGATCACTCCAAGTGTCTGCTCGCGCACGGGGCTTCCAAAGCGCCGTTGCTTTTTATTTCGTGCTGCAGTGTAGTGCCGGCTGTTGCCATCGGAGAGGGAAGCGCGACGCCGCGACGCGTCGCATCGGCGGGAAGGGATGACAGGTCGGCGGACTACTCTCTCTCCCCGAGGGAACAGCAATTTATAAATAATTGAGCCGAGTCCGGTAAAAAATGAATTACGCGTCCCTGTACAATATGAGGAGTTGCTTTACAGGAAACCGAGGAGGAGACCCGCGAGACCCGTGGCGTCGTCGTAGACGCAGACACCGACGCCGCTGTTGCAAAGTTACACGGGGTTGACTGCCAACGGAAAAGGGAGAGAGAGGGTAACATAAGCCGCATCAATTTTGCAATTGGAGAATTTTATGTTCGCGCGGGCTCTATATATATTATGGATGAGCTTTCACCGCGAACGCCTATCCGCTGAGCGTCGACCATTTGGTTCTTAGAACTTTTCTCTTTTTACTTTCGCGACCGAATTGGAGACTCTCTGACAGTTTTGTTTCCGCAGTTCGTTCGTTGAATATTCAAGACCGGTGAGAATAAAATTTCAGTGTGCGTCTCTCTCTCGCGCGCGCGTATATTTAATAAAAATAATTATCTCTTTATCGTTTTTTTAAATATGAGAAAGTATACCATTGCAAACTCTGCATATATTTGTTTTTATAATATGTCACATATGTTTAACAATATCTCATCGCCATTATTTTAATCGCTTTCTCTTTAATAGTTATTATACCGTTAACAATATGTTTAATTTATTCTTATGTTTTGGAAACTTTTTATTCAGTCAAAGATAAATGGTCGTTTGTTGCTGATTTTGCCGTTACCACATCAATAATGCTAAATAAATCGCTCTTATATAATTCTCAATTTTTCTTACCAATTATTATTTAACATAAAAATTTTAATAGTGAATTTATAACAAAATGTATGCGGCATATAAAAAAAGAGATTTATATATTCTTTTACAAGTTTTAACAAGCGTTCTGTTTTATTGATTATATATCTTTTTTTTTATAGAGCTGATTTCTCAAACATGTTGAACTTTGTCGTTCAACCGGTTTATGATTATTAGAGAACAGGCCAATGTTCGTGTCATTATACTCAAACGTTAAGTAACAAGAATATTATCATAAATAACCAAGCAATCTGCTCTGTTACGAAGTTGACAAAAAACTGGATATTATGTAAAATCGAGTATTTTTTTTTTAATGATCGCAATACTTCTGTAATAGACACGTGTGATATTTGATTGAAAATGTAAAAAAACAATTAGTTATTGCAAATATAAATATTTTCGATAAAAAATAACATCATTTACACATTTTTTAAATAAAAAAGATACTATTTTAATCAATATTGCGCTGCATTTTGCTCAAAAGAAAAGCCGATTTCGCATTTTAATTCTTACAGATGCAATCTTATAGTGGAAGAGGTATCTTCCGTCGTCTGACTGAAATTAAGAAAACAAATATCACACAGAAGCGCCGGGAGATAAAAGGAAAAGTAATACAGCGCAATTTGAAAGATAAAGTCGGTAATGCTTTTGGCTTTCGCGCAAACATCGTTTTAATCCCCATTTCAACAAAGTCCCGGAGCAGAAAGGACCCGGGAAGGTTATATCCCCGCAAAGAGAAACACAGCGCGAAAGAGGCGTCGGGAGGAAAAGAGGAAAGTAGCGGGTTGAATCGAGGCGAGTAATCAGGGAGACATTATTTTCCCTTTGAAAACTTCCGTGTTTTATTACGAAGGAAAACGTATAATCCGCTTGTACAATTCGGCCGACCGAGCACGTTCCCCCCGTGCGCGTTTCGCCTTTAGTTTTCCACGATCATTCGCGATTGACGTGCTCGATAGAAATTTGGCGCCGCCTTACAAACATCGACGACTGTGTGTGGGGTGCCGATTTTTAAGTTTTCCTTTGAATTTACCCAACCGAGAGTTTTTCAATGAAGAGGAATACGATGAAAGAATTTCCGACGCGGAGAACAAGAAATATTGCTCAACTGAGTTGACAGTCCCATCAACGACGCGAAATAAATTCTTGCTTCGATTCGAGACGATAATGACGACAACAGGATTCCTTAATTATGCAATCACGCTTTGCAAATCACCGCAATCCGTTGTAACGGTTTGCATTTGTATATCGGTAACGAGCTGCGGACCGAATCGTTCGCGATCTTTGTCGCGACGACGTGGAATTCTTATTCTATGGCGTTCCCATTATGCGCGCCGAAAAAATACTGCCCCCTTCGCTGTTTCTTTCGCGGCCTCGCTCATCGTTCGGGAGAATAACATTCACACTTTACGATTATGCTTGCCTACTTTTTTTTTTTTTTTTTTTTTTTTGATCGGTTGTTTCACGCACACACACACAGACTCTCCGCGATACGGTCGACAACGACCGCTACGGGCACACTTTGAACGGTCGACGAGTTCCGCATAAATCGAGAATTAAATAGACAAGCTTCCCTAGATCTGCATAATCTCGTGAGATTGTGTTAATCCTTGGGCGGGGTATTCTAACACAGACAAGTGCGCACACACACACACACATACATACATGCACACAACTCGATATTATTCGTCGAAAAAAAACTAACAGAAAAATATTTTCTCCTCGCAGATTCTTTTATTACTGTGTGCGCTACTCGTATTTGAAAGACGTTTGCGATTGAAATTTTCTCTCAAACAAAAAACAAAAACAAAACGCACACAGATATTTTCTACAAATTGTAAACAACATATTATGAAATTGTAATGCGCGTGTGTGCCATTTCCATGTGATTAACATATTATTTCAAGGTAAAATAAGAACATTTCACATGCAAACCATAAATTTAAAGCACAAATGTGTATAACAAAGCAAAAGAAACGTAAACATCGCGACAACAACGTGGCGGCGGTGTTATTTCTACTTGGATTCATATTTTGCTTGGTATTTTTGAAACACCGCTTGTGTCACTTTAACGACCATACGGTGACCGGATGTCGTAATGACGTACCGACAAAAGCGCGCGTTTCAACTTCTTTTTCTCTCTCTCTTCCTTCTCCGCGAGTCTCTGTGCTCGCTCTTGCGCCTCCCTATAGGCGCTCTATCCTTAGCACATATTCTCTCTTTAATGCATTCTTCGCGTATTTTTCAAATTCGTTGTTATTCTGGTTTGTCGGCTGCAGATTATCGCGCGGATCTTCTCCTCCTTCTCTCGCGCGAGATACGCATTGTTTGTCATCATCGAGGCGCGAAATATTCTTGACGCGTTTGCCAAAAAATTTGAGTTAGCACCGCGAAACGTACGATCATAGCCGCCTACTGTCTAAACACGAAAGCGACACAACATCTTTTCTGATGATGCCCGAGAAGAAATGGGACGGAGACTGCGTCTCCATTTCTTCTCGGGCGCGCTTCTCCTCTTTCTCAAAGACGAAATATTCCTCTACGCACCTGCTTCTTTCTCTCTTCATATCTCGATCGTGTGACTTTAATAACAAGCGCATACCTCGTGGAAAAAGGAAAGTTGAAAATTACGACTAACAAATGTCGAAAAGACATCATTTTTTGCGAAATTTTATACGCGCTCATCGCGAGATAACTTCTTTGAGATGCCGCCGCGCCCGGATCGCTTCTGATTTAACGTTCGCCAGGTTTTTGATCTGCGTTTTTCTTTTTTTCTTTTTTTGCGTCGAAGAAACGCGGCGAAGAATTAGCGGAAGCGGCCAGATTCGCGCCGAAGCGTCGCACGTAATCGCTAATCATTATTGTACTGTTTGCACAAAGGAGCGATAAGATTAAGAGAGCGCTGCGCTCTTTTCCCACCATCGAAAATCTCTACTAAACCTCACGCAACATTTTATCGTCGCCTTGGTAGATACGCTGATACTGAAGTTTATTGACAAGTGTGAGATGGAACGACGATACGCGGCATACTCTTAGAGCTGTTTACTTAGTGTTCTTCCGCTGGTAGTGGCATGTCAATATATCGCGCCGTGCGCGACATCCGTATTCATTCTAGAATAGAAATCGAAAATATTCGAGAAATCTGCGAGTTCACATTACTCGCAAGTCACACGTAGCGCGTCAAAAATTTCCATGAGTTAGAGAACGATAATATAGTCGAGAGCTATTGTAATCACATTTTGTAAATATTACAAAACGAGAAGTACTTTTCAACTCTTTCCCCCCCCAAAAAAAAAAAAAAAAAAAACATTTCTGATGCTATCTGTATTTTCTCAACTTTAAAACAAAAAGATCTTCGACGCGCGATCGCGAGCGCGAGGATCGCTGGCAATGTTTTTAGTTATATCCGCAAAATGACAGTCGTTCGGTGAATATATATCCATCATCGTCCAATAAATCGAACCGTGCCCGCGAATTTCGCGTCCCATGCAATGGACGAGGTAACTCAATTATACCGCGTTTACGCAATTTCGCGCGTTTGCGAGCGGCGCGGCGCGCCGTTCGACAACTCAACGGGTGTCTCGAGCGTTCCCGCCGTTTTCACGACGCGCGTAAATCGTATACACGTATTCGAGAATCGTAACTTGCTCACCACCTACGAGAGAGAGATGGTTGAAACTCTCGGCCGCCTGCTGCACGGGGGGCGATCGCAATCTTCCCGCGCGGGGACTCGCACGAACGGTTCCCGCGTTCGGCAGATCGCTGCAGCGCTTGTAAATTGATCGCGGTTATACGTGGCTGAAAGTGATCTGCTCGTTAAGTACCTAGAGGGGGAAAGACAGAGCGCCTTGGAAAGTGAGACGACGACGACGACGACGACGACGACGGGCGAGAGATCGCGATCGAGAAAATATCGTCGCGCAACGACGATACTCCGCGACGTACGCGCGATTAATGGCGAAAGTCGCGGGCCGGCAAGTTTTGCTCTCGCTTCTTGCCTCAAGCCGATTCTCCGCGTGCAACGTCGGATCTTGAACGTTGCGTAAGCTTCACGGTAGCTCGAAGCTTCCGCTTCGTACTGTACTACAGAGTAAAAAAGTTTGTTTTCCATAACATACTCTGTAATATTCTATACGAAATGTATGTGATTATCGCCATTGTAACTGTTAATGTATTTGCATTAGCTTCTCGCAAAAACCTTAGATGAAAGTATTATTTATGACTTGATAACTATCGTTATCGAATATCTTTGAACGTTATATCAAACATATTTTAAAATATGAAGCTGCTCAAGATTTTAATATCGATCTATTTTTTTAAATTAAACCTACAATATTGTATTTTATAATAAAAAAAAAAAACATTTTAAGTTAACTCTCGTTGCAACTTACCGCGTAATGTATAAATATATTTATATATACATATTAATCACTATAATTCTACGTACCCAATTGACTCCATTCCTGCTACAGGCGCAACACGCAAACTTGGAGTGTTCGACTCGCGACTTTTCCTTTCTGTTTTTCCTCTTACGTCGCCGTAAAACGCGAGAAAATAATCCACAAAATCACAACATCTCACTCAAGCATTACTTCCGCTTAGAATCGCGCTCGCCTGTCTTGCCTAAAAAACGCGCATACCCGACAATCGTTATACTCTCTCGCTCTTTTCTCGCGCAATTGTAAAACCGGCGCGCACCGGATTTTCCACTTCCCCTCGAAAGCGGAAAGCGCTCGTCTGCGTTTACACAGCGCCCACCCCGTATATCGCCTGGGAAAATAAATCTTGTGGGCACTCACCGGGAGGGAGACTGGACACTGGAGGCTGTCACCGGACACGGGTTGCAGCGACTGCAACAGATCGCGTGCGTGAAAGAGAGGACGGCTATCAATGGCTGCATTATACAATACTCGGTGATGGTATATACGCCAATATACGTGGTTACCGGTGCGAGTGCGCGAGTATACGTGAGCGCGCCGCGTTTAGATGTGTGTGTATGTATGTTTCGTACGCACACCAATAGACAGCAGAGGATCTCGTGTATGTGCGCGTCTGTGCGTGTACACGTGTAGATATAAGCACCGAACGGGTCCACAACGAACGGGGCGCGCGCTGGTGCAACGCGCGCGGCAGGTATTGCCGACAGGAGAGGCTCTCCAGCGCGCATAACCCGTTCGCACGAGCGCGAGACGAACGGACGAAAACGGCCGTGAACGACGAAGGGAGACACGGTATGTGCGCGCCTGCTGCTCCACCCTGTTCTCGGGTTTACTTTTCGAGCATTTCGCCGATTAGATATCGCTCTTTTGCAAACACCGTGTGCTAGCGAGCGCGTTCGATTATTGTACGACATCCTCGTCTCACTCCCGAGAGTCACCCACCGACTCTCTCTTCCTCTCCCTCCCGTGCGTGTCTTTATCGCCCTTGATACGTGTGTTCTTTGTTCCTCCCCTTTCCCTCCTTTCCTGTCCACCGCGGGTAAAACTCTCCTTCTCTTCTCTCCCGTTCATTCTTCCCGCCTATCTCTCTTTCCAGTTTTCGTTCTTCATTTCTCTTTTGATCTCACTCGACCGGATCGACCTGTTTACGTGTGCAGCCGCAATAACTATATCCAACTCGGATCTCTTTTTTTTTTTTTTCTGCCAGTCCGTTCTCTTTCATGCGAGCAGCTTGAAAATATAAAATTGACTTATTGTAAAAAAAAAAAAAAATCATATGTCTCGCGATCCGTAATTGCCCGCGCGTGTCTAAATGTTCCAAGAACATTCGAGAGTACACGCGGCAAGCAATTTTCTTCCTCCGCGCTCTTTGTACATACCGCGCCACGTGGCGCGGTTCTATTGCAAATCCTCTGGTTTTTGCTGGTGGCCGCTTTGAGTAACCGCACACTGATATTGTCGAGCGAGCTCGATCGATCGATCGCTCGCGATCGAGTCTATCTTGAGCAAATCGTGCTTATGATCGAAATAAATTATATTTTGATAGCATATCAGTTTCTGGAAATGTGCAGAAGATACTACTATATGCGAGAGATACTATATGCGTGCGGCTCTCTGCCGTGATAATTTTTATATCGTCTATTTATTTACAGTTTGTTATTTTAAGACCTCGATGTGAATGAGAATAGTCCGGACAGTTAACTTTGTGTCAATAATGAAAAACAAAAAAAAAAAAAAGAGAAAAGCAATCACGCGAGAATGTTGTATCGATTTCACATATAGAAATTTATTTGACGATTGAGAGCGCAGAGTTTCGCGATGCAAATTTGTAAAGTTAAAAAAGGATCATTACGCGATTACACGCTTAACACGATTTAAAGCGAAATACGCTCGGTAATGCAAAAGCGCAACAGTTAGATGTAGCAATTGCTAATACCATATCGCCGCGAAACATGTTACGCCGAGGTGTATCGCTGGGGAGAGAGAGCATCGATAAGTCCGCTAGTTGCGCGCACAGAGCCGCGGAGACGATAAACCATTTCATAGTAATGTTAAAGGTCTTTATGGATTCTATTAAGTCACATTGTACACGGGCGAATAACCGCGTCGTGAATGAATAAGCACAATAAGCAGGTGCCGTTGGACTTACCGGCTTCGAATCCTCCTTCCAGCTGATCGGGTTTACGGCCGTATCGACCCCGTCCACCGTCGTACAATTACGGCGAACATCAGGAAGCGTACCGTCCTGCGAACAAGATGAGAAAGAATCTTGGTCAGCCTGACGAATAATGCAAAACGTCATTCCGCGCCGTTTAACCTTTGACAAAACGTCCGCGCGTAATACTCCCTATCTCTCTCTCTTTCTCTCTCTCTCTTTTCACCGAGGCGGGGAAGAAAGAGGAGGATTCTATTCCTCTGATATTCTTGCGTTATGCTCTTTTTAACCTCTTATTACTACTATACACGGATCGTCGTAACTGGTTCTCAAATCTTGTTAAACTTTTGACCCGGCGACTGCGCGCAACGGTTGGTAACGCCGAGGCATATAACTAACGATAATTGAATATCGAATTTTACGTTCGTGATTTTTGCGTATATATATTTCTATACGGAAAAATTTGCAACAAAGTCGTACTTTGTTTTGTTTTTTCTTCACGACGAAATTACTGAACAACTATATCGAGTTGCGAAGGTTTACGAAGTTTTATTTGTCGTATAAGTTTTTATAATTGCCGTCCGTGTGTCGCGACAGTTTTTGTTCGATTAATGACACAAAGAGAGAAAAACGTCCCGTTAAAAACTTTGTTCGTTCGCGAGGAAGAGAGATAGGCGTTTTGCGGTTGGTTACAACAACAGGTACGGGAGAATCCCGGGAGAAGACAAAGGACGATGATTCAAAGGTAGGAGGAGAGAAGAACCTGGTAGATGACACGAGATTCCTACGAAGGTGGGTACTACGTCACTGTCTTTTTCTTCTCTCCGCTTCGCATGTTTTCTCTTTCTCACTCTCTCTCTCGCGTGAGCGCGCGCGTTGTCGTCGTCTATGGTTTTAACGTTTTCAACTCGAAACTCGGCATTCCGCCGCGGTGTGGAATCCGACGATGCTAAATGAATCGTCTTGAGAAAATATAATGTCCACTAAACATTCTTCTCTCTCTCTTCCGTAATTTATAACCGCGTAGAAGCCATTTGAGCGCCTAACAAATGCCTGACGTCATTTCGTTAGATATACGCCGAGGAATTGTTATGAGACATCGCAGATAAGTTAAGTTATGCGGTTTACAAATAGACACTCGTAAAGTTGAATATTATTCCAATTACTTTCAACCGTATTTTTTTTTTTTTTACATAGAGTTTTAATATATAAAATACTTGCGAGTCAAATTCTTTGACACACATATATACCTGCATAGTTTGAAATAACTGAATTGTTTATCATATACGCATTGCATTGTGAATGCAATACCAATGTGTATTTTGTATTAATTTTATTCTGCAGCAGTTTTATATTTCTCGCGTCGAAAAATCTCTCCTTTTACGCTTTGCGTACGTACATATATAGATAACAAATGTGTTAAAATCGCTTTATTGTTTTTCTCTTCGGAAGAGCCGTCAGCTTGCAGACGCACTTTTCCTCCCCTCCCGAAAACTATGGTAGGACCATATCGCTTCTCATCCCGGAAGATCGCAGGTAGCGCCCCGCTCTATTAATAGACCGACTGATCAATTCGCAGGCGCGTCGGGGCGGGGGTTTACCTGTGGCACGTGGGCGTTCCCGGGTAGCGAGCAGCCGTAAAGTCGTTAAATAGCCACTTCGAACTTTAGAATCAGGAGGTGATGGATCATTAGCCTCGAGGATCTTTCCGTAACCCTACGGTCTCTCCGTCGAGAGCCCGGTATACTTTGGTTACACGCTCCGAGACGAGATACCATCGTGAAGCGTGTGATCGTTCCGGCTCGGTTTTAAACACCGTCCAGGTGAAAACCAACGCTCGCGCGATCGTGACGTGATTAAAATCGTAACATAAATTCGACTCTTTTCTTGTTTTTTTTTTTTTTTTTTAAGTCAGAATTTTTCTGGAGTCGAATTTTTTTTTTACCATCTACTGTAGAATTGCGCGAACAACAATAATACAAAAACATGATGTTACTTTGTTAGTTTTCTAGTTTCGAAAGAGATTATCGCAATTTCTTTATGCTCGCGTATATCGTAATGTCAAACAAACGTATCTTAAGAATATATACATTTTGGAGTTTAAAATAAAATATGCGCAATAGAAAATGGAAATATATATGCACAAAACACAATGACTGGCACGAATGATAAGATACTAAAAAATAGTCATGGATGATGTGTTGCTTTAATACATATATATGTGTGTGTGTGTGTGTATACAGAATGTATATGATAAATTTGCAAGCGAGGCGGCGGAGCGAGCGATGTATGGTTTTTAGTGAGAAGCCATAAAGACGGTAAATAAGTACCTACTTTCGAACGGGTAAGAAAGTGGCGCTTGAACGTCGTCGGCTCGATGGAAGAAGAAGAAGATCGGGCAGTCAACGGGCGACGCGCCGCGTTCCAGAGGAGAGTACATAAAATCAGCGTGGATTACGCGCAAATAGACGGCGCGGAAGTCGGCAATGAAAGTGTCTAGAGATAATGAGAGTTCGATGTGACAGAAAGATGTGGTCGAATAGACATAAACGCCGCGTGCGCGCGCGCGCGCGCGCGAGAGAGCGTTCCAGTTTATTTCCCGCCGCGCCAGGAAGCCGCAACAAATCATCGTGCGGTGGTCTACACCGGTCGCGAACAGTCCCTTCTTTATGAGGCATCAAACGCACATCTCGCGATCGAAAGTACCGATCTTCCTTTCGTTTCACGACCGTGTATCTGTCGGGTAATGATCTTAAAGCCACAGCGCGCCTCGATCTGTAATAGAAGTTGTTTAACGTGCTTGTAGCACCTGAAGCTTGTTGATAATAAACAAAATCAACGTCGTATCCGCAAACAAAGAGAACGAACGAAAGATCACGTGGATTTGTAACAAAAAAAAAAAAAAGAAAAAAATATCGTGTTTGCTTCAAAGTCCGTTTACGTAATTGTAAGCGACCGCGGGGAGATACGCAGAAATGTCTCTGTCGCAATATGAAGTAATTAAACCCGATAATTGAAATAAGCAGGAACTTAATACCGGATTAGATAGTGCGCGGTAGAATAAGATGTAGAAATCGCGCTCGGTATTATAGATCTGTCGCGGAGATAAGTAGAATAATGCGTTTTATATACAGCGTCTTATTAGAAAGTGCGAAGGTGCGAAGGATATATATATATAACAAAATAATCAGCGCGCGCGGATAAACCGCTGAATAATCGATCGACACGATACAAAAGACTCTCGTTGCCTGTTTGTGTGTTACTTACGAAAGTGGTGAGCAAGTTACGTTGAGACGGAACACTCTCCGAAAAGGCGTTGTATGTATGTTTCTGTGTTATTTTATTAAAATGTTATTATCAATACAATTAAAAACAAAAAAGAAGATCGATATATCGATATGCGATATATATCGATATGCGATATATATCGATATGCGATATATATCGATATGCGATATATATTCTTGCTCAAAAGAGCGTTGCGGTAATGTTGCTAAAAAAATAACGCGCACATAAGTGATGTGTGTTTTCAGAAATATAAAAAAGCTTGCGTTATGAAAGACAGGCAGTCAACTTTTGGACATATTTGCGAGAAACAGGTGGCTGAAACCTGAAACCGACGATAAAGGTTTTTTTCCCCCCATGAGGCATAACGGATATTATATATTGCTACATTGCGCTTTATATCTACATTCTAAAATACTAATAATAAAAAATTTATTACCGGCATACACTGTTATAACTGATTTACACTGCTGCCGAACACTTTTGCTACATAAGCACCCGTAATAAATCAGCTCTTGAAATATAATCTCAAGTAGATTATAAACGTGAGTTTGGTAAACATCAACACATGCATAGATACTTGAAGGGACTGTGTAAGAATTGAAAAAAAAAAAAGAAATATAAAGTAAATCCGTACGGGCGTAAAAAAAACATCGTTGCGGTACTTTAGAATCCACTCTCGAGTGAATACGCAGCGAGATTCCTTTCCAAGGTCACAACGCAACGACAAACTTTTTCTCGTGGTATTTCTGAACGACGAACGATCTCCTCAAGATTGGGAATGATCGGAAAACTCGCGTGGCGGGAATCGGCGCGGACGAGCCGCGAGTATATGTATGCGATCGGTCAAGTAGGAGTTCGGTGGACGGAGCTGTTTGCCGGTTGGAAGACGAGCCCGAGCCGCTGGAAGGATGCTGGAGAGGCCGAGTGGTGGCGGCACGGCCGGTGTGGTCAGGTGGCTCGCAAGGACGCGGCAGGCCATTCACCCGTTCACCCGTTCTCTCTCCCTCCCCGCGCTCTCTCTCTCTCTCGCCACCGGCTGTCCCCCTCGCCTACGGTCAGTACACACAGGTGTTCACGTGTACACCGATACGTACTCGTACAAGACACATACCGTCTTGTCCCGCAGATCTTTCTCTCTCTCTTTTTTCTCTCCCTCTCTCTCTCTCTC
>QVNW01002345.1:0-18845 GCA_014825475.1 Pseudomyrmex flavicornis
TTTTTTTTTTTTTTTTTTTTTTTTTTTTTTTTTTTTTAAGGATGCAAGGCCGAAGTCTGTGAAGAGCCGAAAATTGCTTCCCATTTCGGATTACCGCGTTCCCCCCTCCTCCCTCCGAGAGTCGTCTGACCACGCTCTCTTGAATTAAGCTCCCGTATATTTGACAATGTTCGCGTCGCGCGCGTTTTGCGGAGAAGGAATTAAAGCTTCATCACGCGGGATTATATCATATGGCGTATATGTACACATGCGCGCGCGTGTATTTACGCACGGGGATCTCTCGCGCGCGGGAATCGCCTTACCACCTCTTAAGCGCGCGCGCTCGCGAGCAAGGTTAATGTTCGTACGGAGATATAAATTCGTAATTATATTATTACGAATTTAAGCCTCACGCGAGCTATGAAAATCCGTGTAATCTCTACGCGTACTTCGGCGTTGTCGACGGGAGATAACGACGGGAATATGGGGACGCGCGCTTATACTCGAGCCATGAAACTTAGCGGAAAATTGCAAATGTAGCGTACGAAGATTTAGAAGGAAGAAATAAGTAGGATAAACGAAGACGGGGACGCGCCGTGTATCGACTATAAAATGTCTCGAAGGATTTTCTTCCGCGCGCTATGCGCTGCTGCGGAAGGAAACGCGCTGGAAAGCGGGGAGAGGGGAAGGGAAGAAAAGAGGAAGGGCACGTAAGAGAACGAGAAGAGGAATATCTAAGTTGATTCCACCGCTTTCTGAAAGTGCGCTGATAGCAAGCCGCGGGAGAGAGAGCAAAGTGAAGTCGTTTTATCCACGTTACTGGACATCGACCCTGACCGCTTGCCATGCAAAGAGGATTGAGATAAAGTTCGAATTCATCAGCGATTTGGAGCGCTCATCTGAAACGGTGAAGTGTATATGTAATAATAAAGTCGTCATTCATCGTTACTATATATACGCGCGCGTATATACGATCCTCCGGAAATTTTCGTCCTTTAAATCGTCGGATATTTGAGGAATAAATTTTCATCTATTTCGTTGTCTTCTTCCCGAAATCACGGAGTGACTCGTTCGTGTGTGAGCGGTCAGTCAGGTTTTATGACTGAGGAAGCCGGGACACGCGTTGTCATCGTCATTATATGCGGCAATAGGTGGTACGAGGTTTGGTGTTTCTGATCTCTCTTCTCTGTGAAGAAGAAAATTGTAATTCTCGCGGCGCGGCAAAACCCCTCCGGCTGTCCCTCTCGTGTGCGTGAATAAGTTATATAATATAAAATGTACATCTCCGGTATTCGCGAAACGCGCATGAAAACTGATTCTCCAAATAAATCTCGCTTTGTGTATGTAAAAGAGCAGCACCCTTTATGCATGAGTTGCTCTCATAATGCAAAAGGTATTAAAGATATAAAAAAGTTGCTAA
The DNA here is from genome assembly GCA_014825475.1 of Pseudomyrmex flavicornis. Classification (NCBI taxonomy): domain Eukaryota; kingdom Metazoa; phylum Arthropoda; class Insecta; order Hymenoptera; family Formicidae; genus Pseudomyrmex; species Pseudomyrmex flavicornis. The sequence goes on from QVNW01002345.1 coordinate 1,400, forward strand.
CAGAATTATTCAACATTTTGCTGAAAGGTTTATTAGTATAATGTAATTGCACTAGTTTTTCTTTTTATTTAATTTTGTTCTTATTTAGAGAGTAATTATTTAAAAGAGTATCTTTTTGTCCATGAGGTTGGCGCTTCATAATGTAAAAAGCATTAACGCGCGGAAAAAAATTGCTACTGAAATTTATTCAACAAGTGTTGAGTCTTTTGTTATATTATAATAAATATCACTCACGCGCGCGCGCGCGCGCACACACACACACACACACAAAGAGAAAGAGAGAGATTGGATTTATTTGACAAAAAAATGAGATTGAAATTTTATTTCTTTTACAAAAAATAAGTTTTTATTAAGACTTTGCCACAACTGACGATTTTACACAGCTGTTTGCCAAATTGTCCGAGAAAAAGACTGGATATGCGTGAAAAAAAAAAGATTCCGATTTTTATGCGCTAATTAAATTAAATCGAAATGTCGTCGGTTTGCTAAAAAGAAAACTAATGAGCAGCTTATTTCGTTTACCCATCGATCAACGCGAAAGAGAGCGGAAAAAAAACTTTTAATGAGTTTCTCTTTAGAATTTCTCCAGTGACCGTCTCTCTCCCTCTCTTTTCGATATTTCCCACGCCGTACTATCGGGAAAGACGAGGCATGAAAATGTTCGTAACGCGACGGTTATTCCGTCCGATATATATAGTTTTTCATTATCGCACGACGCGAATTATTGTATTTAATAATTCTTTCGCGAGAATATGTTTGTTCAATTATCATCAAGCACGTTATCGCGTCGCGACATCTCGCCGACACATCCACGCTGGGGATCCCCTCTTGGGTGGCGACGTTCTGGCAAGAACCGCAAGAAAAGTGCTGACAAAATTTTCGCGAAGGCATGGAACTCGGCGCTCGCCGAGATATCTTCTCTTAATGGGATAATAAACTGTAGCGACGTAATAAAAAGCAAAGTTTTCCGTGTGACTGATGACCGTGACGTCGGTGATGCATCACGCGTAACGATAACAGTCATATATGGAAGATATTATAAAAACTTTTCCGGAAATAACTGAAATAGTTAATTTTGCTTTTGATATTGAGGATTCGCGTAATGAATGAGACGCAACGCGCAAACAGCACATAAAATTGGATGCGTGTTTCAGTGAATATTTGCACGACGTTTTCTTCGTTGAATAAACTCGAGAAAATCTCGATACGTGCAACTTTATCTCTTCTATTTACGCTACAGAGAGAGAGAGAGAAAGAGAGAAAAATATTTTTTATAATTTCCGCGTCTGCGTGTATAATATCAATTCGCACTGGGATGGGTGTATAGAGTAATGCGACCGGTTGAACAATATACAGAAAATTGTAAATATTCATACGCACGGGTCTCTCGCAATTCAATGTGTAATTATTTTTATTTGACGTTAGGTAATGAAACGCAAACAAACGCGATACTTTTCCGCAGCACAGGAGCTACAAATATTTGCGCGATAAGGTAAATTAAAAATTGTGAAAATTATGCGAGAAACAACTGGAATATCATTAAGTCGACAATTATGTTTATGTTATCGCAAAACTCGTCCATAGACAGGCAAACAATTATTACCGACTATGTCATATCTGCTTGTTGAATAAAGATGCAATTTTTATTTCACATCTTGAAAACAAAATACTCTCTTTCTCTCTCTCTCTCTTTCTAGCTAAATACATTTATACTGAAATAACTTCCGTTTGGAAAATAGAAGCGCACATACTTTCCTTGAATATTCGACAAACTCCATAATTTTTTAACACAAACACACGATTTGTTTATTAAAGCGAAATTGCCATTTTCCAGAATTTCAATCAACGTGTCTGACTAAAAAAGTGGAAATTTATGAAACCCTCCCGTATGAGATCCGTGATGGTTTTTACTCTATGCACGCGGAACAATTTCAAAGTGCGCAATTTATTCGAGTGTGCGCAATAGCTGCGGGTTAAATTCTATCGCTAAAAGGGTTAAAGTAAGTCACTGGTGCAGCGAGTGCACCCTCTTGCGTGCACGGACGTTGCAATACGTGCAAAAATGGCTCTATTTTCTTTTTAAATGAGCGCACGCTCACGTGCACGCGTGCAATAGATAAATCAAGCATAGACCGTCGGGCGACACATTGACAAACTGCTTCTTTTTTCCCTCTTCTCCGTCGTTATTCTTCGCGTCCGTACTTTTTTTCAAGGTGATCGGCGGACTTCTGCGTGATCGAAATCTGCCGCCGTGGGCGACACACATATCGGTTAGTAATCTCGTACCGGTATTGTGTTCTTTTCCGCTTTTCTAGCTGCTTTTTTTTTCCCCAATCGCAATCCTATCCTGATTACGCGCGAGGATCGCTTTGTAACATTCTTCTGCGCGGTCGAATCGCGTTTCACGTGGAATATTCGAAATTTCCAACGTCCGCGGGCGTTTCGCTCGGCTGCGTCTACGATTTCTTTCTGCAAGCGGAATTAATTACTCGCCCCGTCGTTTTCATATTTACTTACTTGAGACGCGGCGAATATCGTTCGCGCGCACGATATTCCGATCGAAAGCAAATTATCTCTAAATTGTAAATTCGCAGTTATTTTATTCGGTAATATAGCTTTTAAATGAGGTTAATCGCATTATTTATGTTGTACGGACGATATGTAACATTTGCGTGAAAATAAAACATTTTACGTAACGTAACGACTTTATCTAATATCACTAAATACACGATATATAAATTTTAAATTGCGTAAAGCTAGCGTGCATACGTAAATATTATAATGCGCGTGATGTAACGTCAAATTCTCGAGCTTTTTAATTTTGCATCCGCATCGCGCACTATTGTTTTATCGCGGTCGCCGCTATTTTCATTCGGTAAAAATCATTTTAGTTTTTATTAAATAAAATTATTGTTTTCTTTTTTTTTTTTTAATAGAACAGCGATTTAAACGCATCATGCTAGGAATTTAGATGCCGCGGAATTACATTATTTTTCATAAAAGCGCGACGTGCACGTGCTACGCGTGCGACGAATAGTTAATAGTTGTTTATCAAAGCGCACAACGATTTGAATGCGTCAAATATTGTCGGTAAAAAAACCTAACTTGAAATGGAAATTTCGATACGGCAAAAAAAAAGAGAAGTAGTAAAAATATCGAATAAAACTTTATATACGCGCAAATTTTCTTTCTGAAGGTGCTTAAGCTGAATTTACATTTCAGTCTTCTCTTTCCGTCCACGTTAAGAGATGAAATAGGGTTTTTTATTGCGTTTCTCTCTCTCTCTCTCTCTTTCTTTCTTTCTCGTGTCTCTCTCGCCATTGGAAACATTTTAAAAATATTTAGAAAGATATACGTATTTCTCTCTTCTCTGTGAAAACTCAAAGAGCAAACAAAGGATAATCTCGTCGCGGAGTTATCCTTCCTTTACGAGGTATTCGTTTCTCTAGCGCTTTAGGAGCTACCGGAATGATATATACGTTAAGCTTGCTCGTGAGTCGGCGAGTCGAAATTGTATGGCCCGGTTTATTTGCGGCGATATTCAAGCCCATTGTTCATAAGCTGGCGCGCTTATATCGATTGTCAGTGCCTTGGGTCGTCGCCAGATACGTTTGATATAACCCGACGAGCTAGCCGCCGACTACGACTTTCATCTTCCTCCCGCTCTTTTTTCTCTTCTCCCACACCACAATTTTACGATCGTACGTACTTTGATTATCGACGCGCATCATCGTGTGGTCGCTGGCCACATCTTCCGACCGGAAACTTATTGTTCAAAACGCTTGCGTTCTAATAATTTACACATGGCAACATTATGAGTTTAATAAAATTGCAAGAAAACGAGTCACACATATTTAATATACATATAATTCGCGTTCATCGATAATTCATACATTATCTAGTTTATTATAATTTATTTTATATATATAGTTATAACATGTTGTATTTTATTAATATATATTTTAGTTAAATCCCGCTCTTCGGCGGAGCTGTCACAACACAAATTACGCTCTCTTCCCAATATATATATTATTAACTTCAAAATATCATATCGGCGATTCTTTTGTAGCTTATTGCTAGATGTGATTTTCGATGATTTTAACATTATTGTACGTGCGCAGAGGCGGAAAATTGCGTATATTTTGTGTAATATAAAATCGTCGTTGTCAAATCGCATATTTCAAGATCGCGTTTTGCGTTTACATGTAATTTCGCGCAGTAAATCTCCGCGGTAAATAAATTAAAATCCAAACTTGCGCGAACCAATGTGGATGCTCAAAACACGAAGTCCCGGAGTAAATTTCATGATGGTTAAAAGGGCGTAGTGCGAAGTTTGATACGCGCAAACAGTTTAATATAAGTAGACTTACCTTTTTCCCCTTCCTCTCTATCTCTTTCTCCTTTCAAGTTACAAAGAGAGACTTTTGTTGTACCACGGTACAATTACTCTTTGCGAACTCGTTTCGCTGGTCGTTCGCGTGAATATCAAAGTGAAATTGTCCAAAGCAAAAGACGTAGCCGCGAGTGCTCGTATAACACAATTACGAACCTGGCGAGCTTTTATACGAAGCTTTAAAATGAGAAACAACCACCTACCGATTGCAGCCGGCGGAATCGCAAAAAGATAAAGACGTTACGTACGAAACCGCGGTATCAAATATACTCGAACCTTTAACTGCGCCGCTCCTTCCAAATTGCGTTCGGAGAGGCAAAATGAGGAGGAGGGAAAGAGAGAAACCCATTATATAAAGGAGATTTCTTCTATTTAATTGTACACTTGCAGTTTTCTTTCTTCTCCCGTTCTTCCGTATCTTTTTCATAGCGCGAGTTTATACAATCTATTTTCGATACTTAATCGAAAATTTTCACAGGTCACGAGGGAAGTGGGAAACACAACGGAGGGTTTTTAACAATTACGTAACAATTGTAAAACGTAAGTGTGTGCAAATTGAATATAAAAGAAGCGAACAAAATCGACAACATTTTACTGATGAAAAATATCCCGCGTGTTTAAAAAAAAAAAAAAAAAATTACGCTTTGTGCATATTTCAGCGTTGGTTTTTTTTTTTTTTTTTGCAAAATTATCTCCGAACAAATGCGCGGTCAAAAATTCATTGCGCACCGAGCAAGCGAGGTTGTGTGTTTTAAAGAGGAAGAGCTCCTTTCTTCTTATCCGGTCGCTATCAAAATCGTTAATTAAAGTAGCAAAACTCAGCACCTGGCAAAGGAGTGGAACAAAAATGAACATTAGAGATGGAGAGAAGAACGAGTTGAAAAGCTAGTGCGCGCGCGTGCGCGGGCACACACTTACACGCACACCGACCACAACGCGGTCTCTATCAGCGCTATAGTCTTTCGCCTCGCCGCCTCTCTCTATCACGGACCCGGGGGCACAACTCTCTTTGCTCATCTTCTCCGCGGGATATCTTCGCTCCTCTTCATCTTCCCTCTCTGCTTCCTGACGATAGAAAGGTCCACTTATCATGCCAAAAATAAATCCAGCACGGTCGGACCGTGGCAGATAAATTCGGGGAAACGCATTGGAGCGCGAGGTGACTAACGATGACTATCATTCACCGCGGGGCTTTTCTTTTAAGGACGAGCTAAGCGCGCGAGCTGGCACACCTTCGCGCGCGGCCGCGATTCATCCCCGTAAAACGCTTGGATTTGAGATTAATTAAGCAGCGCTTACGCGAGGTTCATCCCGGGGCTTTAGCGAACGGTTGAAACCTTTCCCCGATGGGAAAACCGACTCTCCTCTTCCGTGAGTGTGTTGTTTCGACTCTTGTAAACGCTCATAATTAACAACGCATAATTTTACTTTTATCTCGAAATTTCCTCGCGAACGAAACCATCTTGTCGAGAAACACTCCAAGATTTCTTTCCTCCTTACCGTTTTCCGCATGAAAATTCAAGTCGATGCGAAATATATATTTTGAAATATACAAATCGTTGCATTTAATGTCGCACTGTCTTATCTTCAACGTTTCGATGAAGACCTAATGTAGCCGCAGAGATAAACGGCTTCAGGAAAATTTGTTCTGTTATGAGTAATCCGTGCAAGTGTCTTCGCACAGTTCATCTCGGCTATAGATGTAAGCCGGACAAATTTCATCCCCGAAGCTCGCTGAGGAACCTTTTCGCGCAACGACACGCCGTGGTAAAGTTGTTTTTATTTCGTCTTTATTTCGCCACTTCCTACGAAACGCCCGCTCGTTCGTCAGAGAAGACGTTCTATCAGCCTTTCTCTCTCTCTCTCTCTTTTTCTCTTGTATATCCTTTGCTCCATTTTGTCAAGAGCTTTGTTTAATCACGGAATGTACAAATTAAGTATTATCAGTCCGGCTCGTGCGGATTTTTGTCACAATTTCGGTGTAATTAGTACATTTCACGCGCCACAGGCACGTCTAATTAATGTTCTCTTTAATCTTCTTCTTTTCATTTCTTTCTCTCTTTGCTATCTAGCAGTTTACTTCTCTCGAGCGAGGAGCTTCGCAACTAAAAATTGTGTAAAAGAACAGAAAGAGAGAGAGACACTTCGCGATATTATTGCAATATTAATTGCAACGCGATATTGCTGCGCGTATTGCCGTTACAAATTTCGCAAACGCCCGTTGAAACCTTCTTCGACAATTAACACGTTGCATTGGGCATTTATATGAGAATCGCGTAAATCGCAAGTTAGTTTTAATTAAGAATCGAATTAACGTTTTAACACAGTTGTTCTTGCGAATACGCCGCGAAAAACCAACCGGGAATTACGCAAAAGTCGAGCTTAAATGCCGGTGTAACATGTCACAATGAGGCATCGTAATGGCGACCATTCTCCAATGCTGTGGGAATTGTTCGGGCGTGTCGGGCGCGACTACGCCTTCGCTCGCAAGGTTATGTATTACCCGCAACAAGCCGGAATCGCGCGCGCGATAGGAAAGCACCGTGGGTGGAAATCGATATGTCGCGAACTCTCCGCGGTCTTGAATTTCGCGGGCGAAAGGCGAATTGGATTTTGTCCAGTTACCAAGTCAAGTCTCTTTCTCTCTCTCTCTCTCTTGGCGAGAAACGTTTCGCGTCCCATTTTCCTCGCGAGACGCAAGGCCGGGACGCGGATGATAAATATAAAAGCAACGTGGGAAAGCGGCAACGTTAACATGTCTTTCCCGAATTCGAGTTTTGCGAAAATGAGTTTTCATTCACGAGAATTGCAAAAATTCTGCGCTTGCGATAATTATTAAAGTGCTAATTCCGAGCCGAAATGTCGTTTTGGCTTTTCGGCAAAAAAACAAATCCCATCTTTTAACAATACATTGACTTTGTTTTGTTTCTTGCACCCGATATTTTTTTATTTTTTTTAGTATCTTTATTGCACTAATTAACTGTATATAATTGCGAAATTATAGAAGGAAACATTTCAATGGAACTCTCTCCTCTTGACTTCCTATCCCGAAGAGTGGCCCAAATAAATTTCCGCCGATATGGTTTCCTGCGGTTCGTTAACGTTCACAGCGGAAGTTGTACGAAAGTATTTTAAACTCGGAATTCCAACTTTTCCCGTCTCATAAAAGTAGTTCCAGTTTTTTATAGTGATAAAAATCTTTTGCAGCTTTTTTAACTTTTTTTCACGCGATATCTCTTTATATTTTTGCGCGCTATGTGTTGACATGTAAAAACAATATTTATTAGTATTGGTTCAATTATAAATTTGTTTTAATCATACTTTTCGAGGGAAAAAACTCTCTTTATGATATATAAATATTTTTTTCAACGTTGTAAAATTTTACGTAAAAAATTTTAAATACACAAAACTTTACAAGTTTTTGTTTGGATAAAGATAAAAACAGAATTTCGCGAGGATTTTTTCATCGATTGCAAAAACTGTTTTTAGATTCCTGATGAAATTTTCTGATCGATAAAAAAGATTATCGTTCACATGGTTTAGTTGTTTGTATCGTTGTCTCCTCTCGCTAATGACACGTCACTTTTTCATTTCCGATTACGTGTCTTCTCAATGTTATTTAATTCAGCATATAGCCGCTTTAATTAAACCGTCGACATGAAGAATGGACTTCCGTCAAGATTAATTAACTGACATGGCTTCTGAAACAGTAAACACGTTCGTGATTACGAGATCGTTCATTAAACTCTTTGCCGTGCTTCCTGTCACTACGCCACAATCTAACAGTGCCGCGGGCCGGGTTTATTTTAATCCGCATCACTGTCGCACGATATTTTTCACGTCTTTGTAAAGAATGAAGCGTTTCACTTCTAAATCTCTAATTTCCAAGAGAAAAATTTCTTCCAATATACCGATACGTTCGATATTTTGCAATTATTTATATTGTACACGTAATAATTGCGTATACACAGATATATTGTATTATGCGCAATATATCGTTATATAACAATATATTGTTATATAACATACGCGACGCAAAAATATTTAGCCCAAGAAATATCGAGTGTACGTATGATTCATGTGTAAATATAAATAATAATTAAGTTTGATCATAAAATGTGCTTACAAATTTCTCTTAATTTGTGTCGACTGCGATGAATGATTCGCGATTTTTGACAATAGTTTCGCGACAAATCGCAAGAGAATTGTAAATCTCACTACTCGGTTGTGAGTTGTCTCGCAACGTGTATGTGAAGCGGTCGATCGCGCGTTGGACGGACTTTAAGCTAAAAGGCAGTGAAAGTGTTCCTGTGGAGCATGACGAGAGTAATGACACTCACACTAATGCGATCGCACCAAGTATACATACCTCTCCCGCCGGCTCGATGTGTGCCGATTTGCTTTGAACTATTGGCGTACCTATGTACGCCATTTCTTCCCACCTAGATCAAACATTTCTGTTCTTCTCATCGATACGAGCGAAACAAAAAAAACAAAAACAAAAAAAAACTGACGTTTTATGTAACAAATATATACACGCGCTCCGAACTCTCTCGTAATACCCGTAATAATTCGCGCTTATACTCGTGGTTTTATTGCAACCACGCGATATCCGTGTAATTGTCCTTAACTTTTACCGCAGACGGAATAAATTGTGCGAGTACGGAAAAATTATATAATTTCTAAGATCGATAATTTTAAAAAAGAAAAAGAATATCAAACTTTAAAGTTTGCGATGTATTTGTGTGAAATAATTTCTCGTGAAGTTTTTGAAACTTCAACGCGCGCGCGCTTTGGTTTTCAGCCAAATGTTTTCGCGTTGTCTTCGGCTCAACCTAGTTTTGACGACGACTCTGTTTCCACAGCACGCTCCGTTTCCAGGCCATTTAGAAATTCGATCAAGCCACCATCGTCGTTTTTCTCGGCAAAGTCGATCTAATTCGCAGCGGCACGGCTTCCCGCGCGCGAAGATCGAAACAAGAGTAGCCCGGCCATGGCTGCGGCGCAGAACGCGGGAAAAGATGCGCGTGCACATAGAGAGGTTCGGTTTTTATTATGAGAACTTGTAGCGCAACACGCACACACATGGTGGGCGCGTTCGAGAGCCCACGTACGCGGTGGGCATTGCACACACGTGCACTTTACGTGCGGGTACGCACGTACACGCGCGCAACGTAAATTATCATTCAGCATAGAAATTCGTGGCACAGACATAGTCTCTATACAGTTAACATGCGATAAAGCGAGCAACGAAAGTTGAGCCTTGAAAGCCGTGTGTGAAAAACAAAAAAAAAACTCGAATTTTTATTTATTCCCTATAAACAAGATGATTTGTACGTGTTCTCTGCAGAAAGTCTGCAAAGAACAAATGGCGTGTAATGTTTTTTTTTTTTTTTTTTTATTTAATGTGGCACGAGTGGCCCGGTTTAAGCGATATGAGAAGTGTTAAGCGGAAGAGACGCGAGGGAAAAGAAGAGAACAGGAAGAGGGAAAGAGGGTTTATAACACGCGAATTATTCGGACAGAAGATACGACATGGACCAGCTGTTGCTTATTGCTGGTATTCACGCACGTGGTGCCTGACTCGTTATGTCGCGTTTGTGTTGCAAAGCGAAACTCGCCTTAAAGCACGCATGAGCGGCGGCGCGGACAAACGTGAGCTTAACGAACACCATAGAATTTGGAAAACGTTTCCGAAGAAAAGATCTTTCGTTTGTTTCGAGAACGCGCACAAGAAATATAATATAGAAGAAATATATACGTATCATGATTACGCGCACGAGAGAGAAAGAGAGCGTTAAAGGAGGCGATAAAGGAGTATCCTTGGATATTTGCGGATAACCGCGGGATTTCGTAATGATAAAAGATCGCAATATCGCGCATTATACGCGGCCGTAATTCCTTCCCCGCAATTATAAGACAAGAATTACTTACGCGTAATCGCGCGTAAATAGCGCAATTCGCGTGCGTTGAAGGAATATCGCGACACAAATTTTTCTTTTTTTATCACAAACGAGCTTCGATTATAATGAAAAATAGAAACGATATTTTAAATGGAGCGCAAAAAAAGAAAACGTCTTTAAGTAAAAAAAGAGGCACGAGCGAATAAGTCTTTCTTAAAGCGAAAAAAGAGAGAAAGAGCCACAGAAAAATCGCTCGCTCAACATTCCGGATTGCTTCTGACGAGATTGTCTCTGCTGAATTTTAACAATTTTAAATAGGCCTTCTTCTTTGTGCTCGTCCTTGTCTCGGGGATTCACAGATCCTTTGTATCGCCCATATCTCTTTTACCTCACTTCTTTCTTTTCCGCTCATCTCCAGGATCTGTCCTCCTCCAGGATAGATCCTCCCTTCTCATATTCTCTCTTGTTCATATCAGAGAATCTTTTAAGGCAGCTCAGCCTTCTTCATCCCCTTACAAGCTTTCTCGCATTGTCGCGACTGCGTATCCTTCCTTTCCTGTTCCACGTCGGATTGCTTCGTCTTTTTCTTCTATTTTCGTCAATCTCATCGACGCTCGTAAAATCGAACGAATAAAAAAGCAAAACCTCTCTCTCCCTCTCTCTCTCTCTCTCTCGCGACTAATATAAGCAATAATTTCCATCAACTGTCTCTCTCTCTGTGTGCGTGTCCGCTTTGTTTTTTAATTTGCAATTAATAATCTGTCCGCGGAATAATATTTCGGCGAATCATACTTTTTTTCAGTCGGCGCGCAAAAAGTGTATGTTATATCATTTTATTAATTTTTTCCACAGTTAATTAAGATTTTTGTCAAATAAATTTCTATATTTCAAATTGCGTCGGAATATCATTCTGTTTCTCTTATCGCGTTTGCCGTAGGTCGCGGTTTTGTGCCGAAATTGCAAAGAGAGAGAGAGAGAGAGAGAGAGAGAACGCGAAATACCAAGAGGAAACAAAAGCGCGATACATAATTTGAGACAGACCTCATTGTTGGAAATAAATTGGATATCGGACTAACGATATATATTATTTCGTTGCATATTCAGGGGAAACGTCCGATTTCTTTTTCTCTTATTTCGCACGCTGGAGAGATCACAGTGCCCCGAATCCCCGCAAAGCCGCTGGAGAGAGCGAAATGCGGGTTGACGATTAGCGCAGTAACTTAAGAGGGCAATTTTCGGACGCGTCAAAATTGAATCGCGCAATGGCGCTGTGTCGTCGTTCGTTTGCGACACAGCGGATGACACTGTGGTGGTGTAACAATATTACAATGTAACATGATTGTTAACGCAATTGTCTCGCGGTTCTAACCGCCATGAATTTTAGTAACAAAGTTTCGCATAAGAACAAATATATATACATATATATAATATATATATATTGTATATTTCTAAACCAAAATAGAAGAGAGAGATACAGAACTTAGTTGCAATATATTTTCGACCCGGTTGCTTCATACTTGAGTGGCTCTTATTATCGTCTTTTGAATTTTTTTCGCGGCACCCTATAGAATGGTGTTCCAATAACTAAAAAAAATAATCTGTGAAAAAGTACAGCCCGATCGAATATGGACAAATGGTGTCCCTGGACCCTTAAAGAGATTATTTAAATGCATAATGAATCGATTTTATTTGATTATCCTCCAACTCGTTGATTATATCGAAAACCACGGTAAACAAAAGTTGTACATCTGGCTCAGAAGTACTTATTTTATTTTCGATAAAATCAATAAGTTGGTGAGTGATCAAATAAAATCGAGTTATTGTGCATTTAAATAATTCTTTTAATAATTAAGGGCGCGGGGACTCTTTTTCCTCTTGTCCGATCGGGCTGAACTGTTTCTCAGATTATTTTTTAGTAGCAGTTGGAATTAATCTCGGGGGTGACGCGAAAAAAATACAAAAAAAAACTTTTCACCTATGAACACTAAGAGCCACGCTAATTAATCTACACGCTCACTTGCGACTGGCTGTTCATCTCTCTCGTTCTTCGTTTTCTTTCTCGCAATCCCATCGTTTTTCTTACAAATATTTAACTTCACTTTTGTCAGAAAAGTCTTTTTATTTTTCTAGGATCCTCTATTGCATATTACATGTATTAAATCTCCTGGAAATTGAGGGACAAGATTTTTGCCACTATATCGTAGGATTGTTACGATTCGGTTGTACGGTCGGGAGTGGAGAATTAATCGCGCCGACGCGTTGAAATTGAATGAAGCGTAAAATGGAATGCTGCGCACCGCGCACTCCCTATTGTCAACTCTGGCGTGCATAAAGGGAAAAGTCTCTCGCGAGGATCGTGTATGATAATGCGCGACGGTATATACGCTAGATATTGAAATGCCGTAAAACTTTATGCGTTCTCTTCGCACATATTCCTCCTCCGCGCTCATCCCCTCGCGTATATAGAGTATATCCCTTGTAATAAAGACGCACGGCGCGTATTTCGATGAAAATGTCATATAATATACAGCTTGCGGAAAGCGAACATTTTACATAAAAAAAAAAAAAAAAGTTCTTTGTCTTCGCTAAAAGTTATAGGTGATTCAAATGAAATACGGCTCCATCCGTGTACGTGTTTGTTCTGGCTCGTTCTTCGTCGAGGTTTTTTTTTTTTTTTACACGTAAAAGTGAGTAAAGCAGTGCATTTCTGTATTTGGCGTAAAAAAAATTTTAATGACGTGAAATTTTGTGGATAAAAAAAAAACTTACACGTACAGGAAATTGATCGTCTCGCATCTCTTTTAATTTCCGAGATAATATCTGTTTTCACGATCCGCCGACCGAGCAAAGAGCTCGGGGAGAGGCAGCAGATATGCGCGCTGAAACCGTCCCGGATCCATGAATCAAGCATGATGGCCGCAGTTTGCCGAAGGAGCAAGACCTACATACGTACCTCGTCCGACGAAACGTCTTTAGTGTTGTTACTGTAAGCAAACCGGTAGCGAAGAGAAACCCGCTCGTTTACACTGGCGAGAGCCGGTGCGTCGTGTGGACGGGCACGAGGGGAAATTTCACGGATCACCGATACAATCCATCTCGAGTCCTTTGCCAGCAAACGAACCAACGTCTTTTCCGGGTTTCCTTCAGCGGGCAATCCTTTGCGCGACATTCAAAGTTCGCCGAATACATATATCCGTCTCGCGAGCGGATCTCTGAATATTTTATGATGTCTCGAACTTTTTCCGCGGTCTTGTATTCGGGTTTAGATTTATGCTCTCTACGTCGCATTTTCTGCTCGCAAGGAGAGCGACGGCCGCAATGAATGGAAAAACAAATCTGTTTGCACGTTCATGCGCCTCACATTTTGCGATTCCAATTATGATACGATAATTCAAAACCGTGTCAGGACGCGCGAGTCCACCGAGTTCGTCCCGACGACGAGCTCTCTCGCTGAATACGAAAATCTCGTCGCAAATTGCGTCAATCAACGAGAGATGCGCTTCTCGGGACGCGCGCGCGCGACTAAGAAGTACATGCAAATAATATCGTAACGGAATTTGGGAACGACGGTGAAATTGCGCGCGAAGTAAAATCATAATTCAGGAAAACGAGATACTAACACTCGGTCGTGTCTCCCCGCGCGTTTCTCACCGCGCTGTGTGCATCTTATTTAGTTAAACAATGGGAAATTTCGCGAAACTGATTTCGGATTTAGAGACTTCGTAAAGGCACTTGTGACCTTGCGGCTCTCGAAAAAACTGGCGCAAATCATCAAAGTGAATACTTTCCGCGACGAATATCGCTGCTGATCAATGTGTGTGTACACGTGGACAAAACAGATGAATTTTATTGGCGATAAATAAAGTTTATGCGACGCGCACGTGTAATGTGTAATGTTGCCGGAAAAACGGATAACAAATTTATAACGTAACTTTGCAAATTTAACGATCGAGTATTTTCTCTATCATTTAGTGAAGTCATTAGCGAGATAATTATGTAATCCACGTACTTCGTGTACGTGTACATTACACGTAACATGATAATTATCAGTTTGATAAGCAGGTTTTTAAATTGAATTAACTTTTAATTGCGAGAAACTGGAAAAGAGAGTGAGCGACGTGAAAATTTCTAAAATTATTTTCCATTAAACGTACGTGTGGAGAAATAATTTTATCGATACTTTCTCGAAACGCAAATAGTACGAAAAGTATTTATTATACTGAACGCCTGATGGACTTTTTATCATCTTAATTTTTATTTCACGGTTACGAAAAATATTCCTTGACGCGAGAGAGATTGAAAAGCGATTGTCGATCTTATTGTGGATTTCCTTGGAATTGCACATTGCGCGTGAAATCGCGCGTTGGCGCAACGAGTAGCTTTTATTCCGCCACGCGCGCTTATTCGAGAACTTACAATTATATATTTCATATCTCCTTATCGGCCTTTCAAATCAAAGTAGTCGATATGGGCACAGCTAATGCACGATAATTGCAAAATGCATCGCATTCCGTCAGCCCCGCACTTAGACGTACGTGTGCCGTGGTGTGCTGCGCGCGCGTATGTACGAATACGCGCCTATATCAATACGTTAAATTAATTACAAACATGTGGCAATCGCGTTTGCGCAGCGAGGCGGTACGTGATATATAAAATGTCGAAAATTACGGCGAATATAAGTATATTATTCTCGTAATTCTACATAATATACCGCACACACAGACGCACACGCACTTGTCGCGCGCTATTAATGAACGCTATAATAAACGTCGGCAATTAATTCATTTATCACTCGGCGCGCGGACGATAGAAAGCGTAACGCGCGCGCGCGAATTAATCGCTTTTCGCGTGTCGGATTACGCCGATATATATCATGCATTTTGCGCGATTTCCGCGTGAGAACAATTCACGCGGATTGACAGGAGGATGCGCGCCGCACACGTGAAATTAATGAAGTGCGTAATTGACTCAACTTCAGGGAAGCGATCGAGATTCCGCGCGCGCGAGCGCTTATTAAAATGGCTTTCACAAATTAACGTTCGTGTATAACGCGCCAAAATCCAACCGCAAAGTTAATAATCTCGAATCGATAAATTCATCTTTAAAACGCGCGGACATTTAAATCGCGAACATTAAATCAATGTTCTTGCGGCATATTTCGAGAATTTGACGTACGATGATTTTCACGATTACGTCGTAAATTTTCGAGGCGAGAGCACTGGCTTCCCTCTCCCGCTATTGTGTTCCTTGTTTTTTACTTGTTTTATTCGCCAATACAGCGCCAATAAAATGTGTCTAGACTTTTCCTTGTCACGCGAATTCGAATCATTGTTCTGTTAGCCTTTTCATAACTTCTTTCTTAACTTTAACGCGCACAGCGAGTCCCGACGCAAAAGCGTCGCCGTTAATGTCCCGGAGTTTATACTCAATTGTCTATTTAATCGTCCTTATCCGAGAGAAAGAGAGAGAGAGAGAGAGAGAAAACATCTCGCAAAACGTCATTACACGGTGACATAAATGAACGATTAAATTTGTAATTAACTTGCTAACGAAATGTTATTTCAAATCGAGTTCTTATCGGATTTACAGCGACAGTTTTGATGAAGTATAAAACGGGAACAACAGGACAATTAAATATCTGGACCAAAAAAAAAAAAAAAAAAAAAAAAAAAGAACCTTTGTTTTTTTGACGTCACAATAAAACGATGTATTAATAATTTATTAACGAAAAACTGGACGAAATTTATTAATTTCCTTTTATTGAATAATTGCACATCTTTTTATTTTGCAATAACGTAGTCTTTGTTCCGCCACTGTTTCGCTACAAAAGGCATTCGCGAAAATGATGGTCGATCGAATATGGCGCGCGCTGTAATGTAAATGTAAAAACGAACAAAACCGGGAATTGCGCTTGCGTGTACGACATCCAAATTCCATTTTGCGATCGCGCAAGTTTGTGTAATCGAACCGCGTGGCGCAATTTCGCTTAATATCATCTTTCATCACTCATATCGGCAAGAAAAGCGCGCGAGACTCCTCCGTTTTTCCTTCCGAGATCGCGTTTCGCAAAAAAAAAGACATTCGACTGTCCCCCGGACATTTTTACGTGAATGAAACGAGCGCTATCGCCGCCGTCCCGTCGTCGGCGAAGTCAAGTTCGACGATCTCAAAGACACGGAAATGAAGCGGCGCCATGTCGCCCCGACTATGAAAATCCTTTGGGCATTCGGAGAATTTTCCGCAAAATATTCGAGCGCTTCGAATGTTCGCGAAGGACCGAAGAATGTCGTCGCTGATTATATATAGTCGATATTTCACAGTCGGATGATGAATGCGTATACGACGCGCTTATTGCATCGCTAATAGCGCGAAAATTACCGCGAGACGTGCGAATAATAAATTTATAAGCGCTCGATGAAAACGCGGTACTACTGGAAATTGACGGATGCTGGCAAATCAATTCGATAGTTGGTTGGTTAATGTAATTAGCGGAGGCACTTCCGAATATCCTCACTTTTGGTTTAATTTGATGTTGTGTAACAGCTAGTTGACCAGCAAAAAGATTTTAAATTTGAATTCATCTAACACTTTGAGATTTTTTTCGAAGCTGGTGCTCCTTTTTCTGCTGATTGCAGAGAGCGCATCTATATCGAATAAAAACGCGAAGATGTTTGAACCTTTTCGAGTTCCTTCCGTGTACCTCCGTAGTCGGCCTTTGTGCGGCCCCATGCCGGCCGTGAGTGCAATAAACGCACGGTTCGATCTATTAAACTCCTACGCGTGGCTAACGAGGATGAACGAGCTCGTACGATGTGCTCAACGAGAGAGAGCTTTCTCTCTCCCTCTCTCTTTCTCTGCTTCTCACGATAGAAGAAGTGATCTATAACGACGATCCCGTAAATTAAATAAGGAATGTATTTTCAAGGTGCTTTATAAAGCACTTCCTCCCTCTTCCCTTCATAAATGAAATAGCGGTGAATAGTAGATCGTTCATTCTCTGAACAATGAAAAATTTAGACGTAGATCGCGTCGATACAAAATATCTTGGTTACAATAGTACATAGTACTACTATACTAAGTAGCGTTTTGAGCAGGAATAAGATTTGTCTATGCAAACATCATAATATCGCATATCGATATATATATCGCA
>QVNW01002346.1:0-24001 GCA_014825475.1 Pseudomyrmex flavicornis
CGCGGCGCGATAACGATCGCGCAACGTGTGCGATAACGATCTCAGGTTACGATCCCGCAGCCGTTTACGCTATATCAATCTTGCGAAGCGACAATTTGCTATCTTTTTAACGATCTCCTGCTGTGTATCTCGCGCAAGTGTGTTAAACCTCAGAAAACCTGTTTCGCGCATTTATTTATACACACACACACACACACACACACGATTATTTCGTTATTATCGGATCGTTAATCGCGAAACGCGTTATTAGAGCGAGATGCATTATGTAAAAGTAAGGGGTGGCGACATGGATACGGAAAATCACGGGCGTACGAAAACAAACCGTCCTCACGGGCTTGATTAAGATATTAGAGGGCGCGCGCGCGCGGTAGAAACGCCCTCCGACGCGAATCGGTATGTATAGCGGCGGCGATACGTAACGTAATTGTCGTAACCCGATCCCGTATGGTAATGCGCCGCGTAGGCGAGAGCGGGTTAGGAAGAACGTAGCCGAACGGGAGGAAGGAATGTTTAACCTGCTCGCGCGCGCCAGAGACGCGTATTGTTATTTTAATAGGCATTATTTGATTTTAAAGTTCAGTGAATGCCGGTGTGTTCTTGAAGGGGGATGTGATTGCCTCGCCCCCCGATATAGGGGCCGTCTCTCCCGAACCCTGTTATTTCCTTCCCCGATCCTTTCCCCTATTTTCTACCGCTAGTTCGCTGCCCCTTGCCCGCCCGAGCTTGTCAATCTAAGCCACGGCGCCACACGCTCCGAAAGTCCGAAAATTGCTACGTTCTTCCGGACGTGCGCAAGAATGCCGCGGGACTATCGCGTGGGAGAGAAAATCCGCTACGCGGAAGAAGAACTGTTCTTTCCGTGTCTATCAATTTTGAAGTTTCCGCATCATTACCGCGTCAAAAGAAAGAAAAGAATGTCGCAAAAATCGACAAATCTTTGTGCGATTTGCAACGGGAATAAAATATTTGAACTAATCTCTCTCGAATATTTCAGTGTAACTCGCGACACATGTGTGTCTTACGCGCTGCGTAAAGAATATAGATCGAACCGCTCTTTCCCCTAAATTAGCGGCGGACTCGGAAAGGTCTGTAGGATCGCGGCCCCGTATACCGGTTCATTTGCCACGAGGGGGATGAAATAGACGGGAGCGAAGGGGGATCGAACCACTAAACTCGCGTCCAGTAAATAGAATCTAATCAACTCCAGTTGCGGCCAATCGGTCAGATTTCCAGTCAAAACAGCCTTCGACGGAGGCTCTCCGCGTTCCGGAAGACAAAGCGCGAAGTAATTCCGAAAAAACGACGTTGTTGCGCGATCGATGAAATACGCGAAAGTGACGGTGACAGAACTGTGTCGTTAAAAAAAAAAAAAAAAAAAAAAGGTCGGCGAGGCATAATTAAGTGGCGCGACAGGGAGGGTGACGGGATAGCGTAACTGCGAGCGCAGTTTTTTTTTTCCGAAGGCACAGGGGCAATTTTTTTTCTTCTTTAATGTTAAAAAAGTTACGCTAATATGTAGCGCGGAACCGGCGGTATAGGAAAAAAAAAAAAAGCAATTTGTTTCGCTAATCTTTCTCGACGACACACACAATTGAAATCCCGTCGCAATTATGAATCGTCCCGACGCAGGGGGATGATCTTTATATCTGTACGCCAAATCCCCCGCTTCTTTCACTTTAATGTGTTCGTAATGTGTGGCGTAAGTGATAAACGATTGATCATAAGAAAACGTCTTTATTTTGTTATTACTTTTTGTTTTTTTAATGAAAAATGACACACGAAGACTATTTCATTTGATTTTTTTCAAGATATTGAAATATATTTTATATATATGGTGAGGACCGATGGTGAAAACGAGCTTAGCCATTACGAGGCGACGGAAGCGGAAGTGGCGCCTCGAAATATTTCACAGAAACTTATCTCTCACAAAAGTGCCTTCTCTCTTTTTCTCTCCCTCTCTCTCTTTCTCTCGCCATCTGTAAACTTTTTAACTCTATTTATTTCGCACCGTGATGCGAAGATTCATTCGGTTGTTATTATTTATTACTACCGCATCCCGGGGGTAGCGGGTGGGAGAGAGCGCTGTGCGAGCTTTTCCAAGAGGGTGGCGAGCAATAATCGCCAACAATAAACGCGAATCGCACTTGATTATTATGATTGTCCAACTCCTTTCTATAGCACCCTCAAATAACTTCGTTTCTCGTTAGTAGCCAGGCTCCCCTTGTGCCGTGGCAAGCGGAGGGAAAATTTGGCACGAGAGACGAAGACGAGACAGGGCGAGCGGAGGGAGGGTTGGAAAAAGACGGAAGGAAGACAGAGAGAGAAAAAGAAGAGAGAGAGAGAGAGAGAGAAGGAGAGTAGCGTTTCCGTTTGCGAGTCCGAAAGTCGGAGGGTGAATGACAGCGGTGCAATTTGAAAAATTACAGGAGCCGCATACGCTTACACGTTAACCCTCCCGTTCTCCCTAATATCTCGCGTATCCCAAATATCGCGCACTGACGAAATTTTGCTTGCTCTTTCGATTCGCGACGAGAGAGACATCGCGATGTCTTTTTCGCAATAACAGTCGATCGATTTTTTAGATAAACATTTTCAGTTCTACAGTTTTTTTTCAATTCAATTTTTATAATCAAGACGTTTGAACTCTCTGAGCAAGTTAGGATCATTCGCCTCGCGCATCGCGATATCATCTCCCCTGTCTGCCGGTAATCAGTGCCCGCTACTAACTAGTGCAGCACGCGTAAACTATTCGGGGAACACGTGCAAGCCCCAGCAGCAGCAGCAGCACGCAAGTCGTGTGCGCTTCTCGCTCTTCGACTCCTCGAAGGTTCTCCCTCCCTCTCTTCCCCCCCTCCCGATCGTAATCTTTCTGTCTCAGGTACGTGCGTTCGGTATACGTGTTTGTCGGAAATTGTCGATTACACACGGTGGCGCGGCGCGGGCCAGTTTATTACGAACACGTGGTGGAGAATCCGGGCGCGCACGTAACATCGTAGGTAATACGTGTACACCCGAAGCGCCGGCAGTCGAGCGGCAACGCCATAAGATAGGGTCTCATTATTGTCGGTACAGCGTTTCCTAAATTGCCGCCCCGAGCCGACGGTAGACGACGGAGGCGCCCGGGTTTCGCTGCGACTAACTAACGGTGGACCAATTAACTTTCAATTAGTGGATGGAGATAACTCTTATCGGCGCCGCGGGGGCGACGGCTTTTATGGGGCCCTTCTTTACCCGACGGTCGACGTTTATGTCCGCACTGATACATTGTCCTCCGCGGCAAGGGTTAGATACGGATCTGCGAACCGCGTACGTTAAAAGCGACATTATCCGATCGAAGAAATTGGTCGATTAACCAACAACGCGCGAGCGCGCGCGCGATTAAATCTTTATTATCTGCCACCTGTGCGAGACAGTTCGCGCGAAAGTTAATTCCGATAAGAGGACGTGATATCGGCGCGGTCTGTCGCGCGCTGTCTATATTAGCGTACAGGAAAAAATCCCATTTTCTCCAAAATGTTTTTAAATACTTAAATTTCAAACGCGCGTTTAACGCAAAGACAATAATGAATGTGCTACGGCGCGTCGAGTGTTATTTCGTGTTCGGATAAGCGGCAAAACGCGCGCGCGCGCATATACTAGCCCCATCGAGGAGGCAACTCGCACAGGACATCCATATGTATGATTATGAGAACGGAGTTATCACCGAGGCTCGGTAGGAGAGAACGAGCCCGCAGCCAAGTTCATATTTGTGCATTACGCTCACGTGCAACGATACAATAAGGAATCCTTCGTATCGGGGATGCATGCTAAGTACATAACATCGAGCGAGCGGGCGAGTCGTAGGTAGGTAGAGTATCTAGCAATGCCGATGCGTCGTTTTCCCGTGCCAGAAGAGGCTTCGATCGTCCCGCGCGCCGTCTGTCTGTTCGGATTCTCGTCGTCTAGGGTCTAGGAACGCGAATTACAAACCGCCTGTGTGTGTTTTCGTCGCGCGCGAACGATTTCTATTCAAACGTGTATCCGCCGTCTGACTGCTTGCGAAAGAAAACAGCAGTAGTATTTTGCGTATTTGCGCAATTAGAATTGCAGAATTATTGTCGAATAGAGAGAAGCAAACTTCTGAAGAAACGTTTGTTTTCGAGTTTTATTTCGTTCGTCTTTTACAAATTTGTCGTCCTCGAAGAGAAATCCTATTTTTGGAACGACGATATGGTTAATTCCCTAGGCATGGAATAACTTACGCAGTTCGAACTCTGATTCGCGTTAAGATTACGCGAAAGAGAGAGAGAGAGACCGTATCTCTACGATCAATAGGTGCAGCGAATTTCGGAGATGGTCCTTAGATCGGTTTGTTCGCCTAATTAATTGCCGGTACACCCTCTCTATCATTAATACGTTAGCTTCCCCTCGCAAATTAGCCGGAGAGAGAGAGTTTTCAAGTGTCTTTTGAGATCAACGATCTCCGCTAGATATTCATCACCGCGCGAGTTTGTTTTGGACGAGAAAATTGAGGAAAAGAAATGCTTCTTCGAAATTGTCCTCCGTGAACAAATTAATAGATATTATTTATTTGTTATAAATTTTATAAAAATGCACGTATTTTTGTCCGCAACACCTCACAAAAGCTGTAAGTTTCTATGCAAGACGAATATTGAAAGACTGACTGTATATTCGATGCCGACATCATGGCGAGAGTTAAACACTCGTCGTACACTCTGGCGCGTCAATTTACGAAAGATTAAAAAAATGCATCACATTATTCAATAAATTTTAATTTTTATTTATTTATATTTTACGATTTCTCTTTCCGAGAGAGATGTGGTTCATGTTACATTAACGACCTTCAACAATCGCAGTTTTCGACGGCAAAGGAAGTATCCAGAAAAATGAAAATCGCACACAGAATCTTTGCGAAGCGATACGCGGCATCCTCGATGAAGAGGAACGAGGTTGCATCGTATCGCGTCGCATCGCGTAGCGGCGGAAAAGGGGGAGGTGGAGGAAGTGAGAAAGGCGAAAAAGAGAGACCGACGGTTCGGGGGCTCGGTGCGGAGTTAGAACGCCGGGCGGCTGACGGCGACGTAGCCGCCGAAGACGAGGACGAAGACGTGGACGAGGACGAAGACGATGACGAGGAGGAACGTCGATGAAATAACGCAGGTAGTGGGCGGACGCCGCGTCCCGCTGGAAAGCAGCATCGTTCGTCGAGCAGGGCGTTTCGTGGGCGGGATAACTCCGCCCGGTATTCGGCGCACGCTCCCGTTATTCACGTACTCTCTCTCCCGACTCCTTCGTCCTCCTCGCGCGTTCTCTTTCTCTTTCTCTCTCTCTATCTCTGCGCTCGCGACGTCTCACGCCTCGAGGATGGTACAGTCCCGTGTAGTCGCTCGCCCGGTCACGAACTCGCACGGCCGTACGGCCGTTTGAAACCCCCTCGGCGCTTTCGTCACCCTTTCGTCACCACCGTGTTTCGGGATCATTCCCCCTCTCGAAATTTTGGCAGGCGCGTTTCGCGCGGGTGAATTCGAAGGGAAGTGTTGCGGGCCCTGTCAAAGGACACACGCGAGAATGACGAGGATGATGACCGTTACGGACGGTATCGGGGTGGTGCTCGTCGTCGAGTGCCAGTTTGTGTAGCGCGCGAGTGATAAGAGGACGCGTTGATAAAAAGTGAAGATAATATATATATATGTATATATATATATACACACATATATATATATATAAAAAGTGACGTTGAGAAACGACAAGCAAATTCATCTTGATCGAGAATATGTTGCCGTATCAGGTGGCCATGGATTACGGGGCCTTTCAACGACAAAGCCCGGTCGGAGTCGGTGTTGGCGGACCCCATCAGGGGCCCGCGGCGCCGCTCAACATCAACCCCGCGTTCACGCACTCCTGGTTCGTAACACCGGCGGACCTCTGTGTCCCGTACAAACAGAGTCAGGGTCCTCTCCTCGAGCCAGGGCATGTTGTTTCTCTTATACTTATTTCTCTTAAAATTACGTACGCTTAATGTCATTGTTCCATTTAAAATGGCAACACCGATTCATCTCGAATGGCGATCGACTAGCAAACAAAAATTTCGCGATGTAACCACACATGTATAATATATTAAATTTGTATATATTTTTTATCTCAACGTGTCCTTGATCCACCGATCGATTAATTTAATTGATACGTGAAAAATTTTTTACTTGTTGCAAAATTGCATTTTTTACCACATAATAATATAATATTATTATATGATATAATATTGTTATAATATTGTTATAATACTTTAGATTAGATTTCTCTAACTATCTCTCTTTGTATTGCCACCCTCTGCAATAACAACATACCTATATTAGCGTTCGGAGATACGTGAGCTCTCGATTCCGGCACAATATTGATGTCTCTTGACGTAAGCATGTCCCGTTCGACAAATTGCGCAGATACGACAAGGAGCGGTTGACATCGAGAATTTCCGCGGCCCTTCGAAAATCGGATAAAGGACCGCGCCGTAGTACGGGGTACGGTCCCAAGAGAGCTCTGTCACAGTGAGTGGATAATGGGAATGGTGATGGGTGACGGTAGAGGTAGGTATAAGGCGCAAGGGTGGTAAACCAATGGGGCAGACGACGAGTACGTCACGCCGCGGCAGTAAACCCGATGCGATATCGAAGGAACGCTGATGCTGACGGGGCAACCGGGGGAGCCGTCAATGTTACCTTTGGCTCGTCGTCCTTATCTCCTTTCCTTCGTACCTCTATTTTGATTTTCCGACATTGTCGGTAACGAACCAAATCGAGCTTCGGCGCGATTCGACGACTCTCTCTCTCTTAATCGCGCGTCAGGTACTCGCGACGTCGAAGAAGATAAATCGAGAACGAGTCCCGCGAGGTTTTTCTCTTATAATTTCTTACATTTTGAGATTTATTGCACGTTGTATTCCCGAGATAAAAAACTGCGCCAAATATGATTTACGAATGGATGTAGAACAAAAATTTTATATTCATATTTAACATTTTTTCTCAGTTTCCGTCTGTGATTTTTTTACGTATGACATTTATTTTATAGATTTTTTTTTATTCATTTCATTTTATAGATTTTTTTATATTGGAATTTTTAAATATGAAACTTGGCAAATATATGTACATATATATATATATATGTGTGTGTGTTATATAATTGACAAATATATATATATATATCTTATATATACATGTATATATGTATATTTCTATAAGAAACATATATATTTGTCGAGGTTTATATTTAATGACCCAATATACATAAGGATTTTTATTTTTGATCTAACGAATTATATGAAAATTGACGGTCACTTAACGCATGTGATGAATAATTTAAATTTTATAAATAGTATTAGCTACGATTTATAAGGCTGTAAGTGATGAGTTGATCACGATTAAGTTAAGAAAATATTTGACAGCTAGATAGAATGTCAGTACGAAAAAAAAAAAAGTTAACATAAAGATAGAATGTCAGTACGAAATAATTAACATGTCGTTAGAGAGAGAGAGAGAGAGATCAGTGACCGCGGTTCATATCTGACTTTGGCGACGGGATCGTGACGCGCCCCACCGCGCGGCCACGGCCTCACGTTCCCGGAAGTTAAGACACCGACGCATCCGGATGCGAGCCACGGACGTGAGGCCTTTCGAAACCCCTTTGCTTTCTCCGCGTTAAGTTGACCAAAACGTCGACTACTTACTTTTCAGTGGGTGTCCATGGCTCAATCAATTCGATTTTTTTTTTCGTTCGTACAGGGTTACGTTGTTTTCAGATTTTCAAAGTGCGATTACTTTTTTTTCGCATAATCAAAATTTTTCTTTTGACAAGAGAGTTTCTCCAATAAGTTCTGGTTTGATTTTGTTGTTAGGTTGGCGCAAGAATAAAATTGCGGCTTTTAATCATCAGTAACAAAATTAATTTATTTACTTTTGCACCAATCTGAATGAACAAGTGATAGTAAAAATAGATACGATGTTGTTAATAATAATTAATTTCCCTTATTTAATTTCTTTTTGTCGGAAGCAAAAATAAGAATAGCTCTATTTTATTCTTCAACAGACTTTGTAACATTCTTGATTGTGATAGCGCGACAACGGAAGAGCAACATCGTCGATCTCTCTATATTCGGGTATTAAAGAAGCGCGACGCAGAGACGAGAATTGCGGCGAAGCGCCTCGCGTTGTAAACTAGATTTGATACCGCGAGGGAGAGAATTTGGGGTCGCGTCCAAAAATGTAAAGGAAAGAAGAAACAGCTCTTACAAGTGCATTTACCGAAAGTTCTCAGGCTCGACCTCCGCTCCTCCGCATCGGGAAGCTCATCACGTAGACTTTAAGCCCTCCCTTATCTGCGCGTCATCAGGAGCCAACTTCCCTCCGTCTCTCTATCTATCCGCGCTCTCTCGCCCTCTCCGCTCTCTCTCGCTGTCGCGCACATCGCGGTCTCTTGACTCTCTTACCATTTTTTTTCTCTCCCTCTCTCTCTCTTTCTCTCTCTTCTTCTTTTTTCCATTTTATTGCGGGTGTGTCTATGTGTGTGGCGTATGCATGCATTCATGCGTGCGTGCAGCGGCTGTGATTTACGTCCGCGGATGCAGCGGGATGTTTTAGTGCTCCCGGCGTTGTTTCTTTCTGTTTTTTTCTTTTTTTTTATCTTGTCCGCTTTCATTCAGATCCTGCGCCGTTCCGTGAAAAGCGTTTCCTCACTCGTGTCGTTATCCATCGTATCGCAACGCGCGGCGTTAGAATACACAATAGTTCTGTGCGTCGTCCGCGCGACGAGTAGTAACGAAAATTTGTTCTCGTCAAAAAGTGCGATGGTTAAGTATCCAATAGGACAATCTCCCTGAAAATGATTTGAGAAGGAAATTTTCTCTCTCTCTCTGTAAATATTCTCGAATTGAACGACACAAAATGCGTTCTAAAAAACCTTATTCCCGTGCGTGTAATTGCGTAACGCGGCGGCAAATTTGCATTATCTCCTTCGCGCGCGCGCTTATAAAACTCGACATGATTCAAGCGTTGCATCATGAATGAAATCGCGAACTATGGTTTGGTCCACTAGAAGCGAGGGATGTATCGTGAATTATTCATGACATCGAATTAAAATATAAGCGACAAAAGACACGAGTGTTATCCTCGCGATACTTTTCGGCGATTTTGCGAAATTGTTTCGCCAAATCGACGTCGATTGTTATCGCCGTCGTGGTCGTTCCTTTGAGATTAGCTATCGGGTTGGCATCGCCAACGACGTTGTTTTCTCCATTGAAAACCAAATCGCGTTTCAAAGAATCGTCGAAATGATCGAAGCTATACAATGCAACTTGTCCCGTATCTAATCTAATCGCGGTGCGTAAAAACTTATTCTCAGCTTCTCGTTATCGAGCGGAAATGACATTTTTTTTTTTTTTTTGGCCCGAAAAGGCATTCGATAGCCCTCTTTCTCTGCTCTCTCTCTCTCGTCCGGTCGGGGCCGCGAAAGAAAATTATGTCGAAACTGGAGCCGTAACATTAGGAGCATTGTATTGTTGCGCGAGGCTACGACTCTCCAGGGAGTAGGTTGGAAGGTCCGTTCGTCCTTCTCCGGCTCACGTTCTTCCTCGGCGACGACGAGTGCGCGCGCGAGACACGCACTCACACGGGGGCGCGAGCACACGGACGCGAAGACACAGATGGAACGGGACGTACCCTCAGGTGGTGCTTCGGACCGGCAAATGAATCGTTTAATTGAATTAGTCGATGAGCCCGCGCTACGATGCGCATTATAATTTCCACGGTTGCCAATATCGTTTCCACTTTGCTTCCCTGTCGTCGTCGGAAAGATCATATCGAAAAGCTCGGGCGGAAGATCATCGACGAGGGACTGACAGGGGGGGCGATGACACGCTGTGACGACATTTTCTTGTGTATACAAACGTTTTCTTTTGAGAACAATCTTAGTTTATAAAGCAGGTGTTGCAAAGAAATTTGCTCGCTAATTGCGACACAAGTAAAAACTGTGTTGTACTTTATTGGCTGAAAAAAAAAAAGATACATGTCGTAAATTCGCGAGTTTCACCATTTTAACGCGACTTTCTCGAGAGAAATTTACCTTTCTTATAATACTGTCGAAAAGAAATCGTCAATAAACTCGAGCGATTTAATTTAAAATAAAAAAACGATAAATTTTATTTAAATAAAAATAATTGCGTTTTATTTAGATTTTGGAAAATTGTATATATATATCATATATATTTCAAGGAATAAAACTTTTGGAAGGACGAGATAACACGGCCATATATTATCGAGTCGGAGGATTTTCGCGTCACGAATTCCATCGGCATAGGGAAACGATATTGTGTTATCCGTGCGGTAATCCGAACGATAACGATTACGCGCGCAGCTGGCAGTTTTTCGTACACGTTCGACGTAATACAGTAGACGGACGATTCGACGATCCGAGGTCGCGAGAAACGAAGGAGGGATCGTTGTGCTCTTGGATTCGAAAGGGCGAGCTCTCGTCATAGCTCTCTGCTGAATTATTGATGGGCAGCACTTAGAGAAAAAAAAAGAGGACTTGTGCGCAGCGCTCCTTCTCGAGGATCTCGCTAAGGATATACCGGGTGATGGTTGCGCGAGGGACCACTATCTCCGGCCCCACGGGACTTTCGGGACTCGCGAGCCCCTTCGCTGCCGTTGCCGCCGCCGCCGCCGCCGCCGCCCAATTCCAACCAATTTGTGCGAAAGTTGGGCGTAATTTTATTTTCACACGTTTGCAGACGCCTTTGCCGCGTTCGGTCCGAACGATCGAGAGAGAGCCAGCTGCTTCGTGTGTGCTTAGGCATAGCTTTTCCTCTCGGCCAAACTCTCGGGGGAAAATGGATTCGGCACGGTCAAAGAAAAAAAGGAAGCTGCGTCCCTTCCATCCTTTTAGTCTTCACCTTTGCCCAATCATTGGCGGAAGTGTCGGCTTTTAATCGTCTTGATTTGCGCCTCTGTTTTTTTTTTGTCTGACGGACGGCAATAAATAATCGCAGAAACAACGTGAATTATTGTAATATTAACATTAATATGTGCGCGTGGATCCGTTCGAGTTGCAAGTCCAGTAGACATTCAACAGACAACAGTATACTGATCGAGGTGTACACTTCATCACTTGGTAAACGCCGCGGAAGGGAAGAATCTGTCATTATCCCTTTGGGACGAGAACGAAAGCCCGTCTGTGAACGAAACTCGAGCGAGGGCCGGAGGATCGAGTGTCGCGAAATATGCCTGTAAAATGCCAAAACAAGATTCTGCCACCGTGACGGCTTCTATATCGGAAATTTTCTCTCTCTCTCTCTCTCTCTCTCTCTCTTTCTCTTCTTCTCCCCTTTCTTTCGTTTTTACGACTTCCGATCCCTGTTCGGGCGGGCGGCGAGAACGGTCATAATGGGTTACCGTCGTGTTGGCACATCTCGCGCGCGAGGGAGAGACAATCCGGGGTGGGGAAAAAGCACGAGCGGCGTTTTACAGTCGTTAAGCGCAATAGCGAACGAATAAAAATCCCATCGCGTTTCGAATCATTTCAGCTTCGAACCACCGACTCTTCCGGGGCGGGTTTGACCTCCCTCCGTTAGAGAAACGGCGGAACTTAGTTAATAGGCTAACTCTTAACCCTGATACCTTCCTGGGGAGAGATTTCGCGGAGTTTGCCGCGCCTCTCCCGCGATTTAGACTACCGCCGAAGTGGTCTCAAGCGAAAA
The DNA here is from genome assembly GCA_014825475.1 of Pseudomyrmex flavicornis. Lineage (NCBI taxonomy): Eukaryota > Metazoa > Arthropoda > Insecta > Hymenoptera > Formicidae > Pseudomyrmex > Pseudomyrmex flavicornis. The sequence goes on from QVNW01002346.1 coordinate 11,741, forward strand.
GAGTTAATTCGTGCGTTTTTGTTGTTGTTGTTTTATGATGAAGAAAATAACTAATGTAAGCTAAAAGTTGCGACTCGTGTGTTTAGTTGTTGTCTGTTTTGTTTTGATTTCGAAATATTAACGCATTACTTTCTGTTCCACGATTTTTTTCCTTTCCGCGACAGCCATTTTGTGATATTCTCGAAAATGCGCAACTTTATTGTTAGCGCGCCATTAGATTTGACGCGTAAACGTCTCAAAAAAAGATTCAAAGCTGGATTAACATTTAAAATTAATGAAAGGGTTAGCGATTCGTGTTTCGCATTTGAGAACGGGGGGAGGGAGGTATGATGTTTGTCGCAGTTTAATAAAATCTTCGCGCGTATATACTCGCGACATCCAGGAAACGAACGTTCGACGTGGTCCATCCGCGCGCGTGTCAACTTCGGATAATCTTCGATAGCTTTGGTCGTTAACGGAAGGTTAATGACCAAGAGAGGGACACCAAGAAGCGCAATAGATTTGGCGCGTATGTGCAACGCGCATCGGTCGTCGTTTCATTGGCCGACGTTTACAGTTAACATGTAAAACCGGTACCGGAGAGGGCCGTCCATTGGGCGTGGTTAACGTTACGTCGATGTTCACTCGCGGATACACTCGCCGGCTTGTCAGTAAACATGGGCTTCATAGCGCGCTTGAATAATGTATGCCGCTTAAGCGGTAGCCGCCGCCACGCCTCTCCTCCTTTATACCTATTTGCGCGACCGCATAATTTCAGCTTCGAGCGATGCGCGCATTTGCGCGAAATAACGCCCACCTCTCTCTCTATCTCTCTGCGTGCAGACACCACACACTTGGCTTACTCGCGCTCGCCATTAAAAGAGACACGTCGCAATGAACACGAGGAAACCCGTAAAAGGTATACGCGACACACAGGAAGTGTCGGACGAATTTGCGGGCCGATCGCCGCTCTTTTTCTATTATGACCGACTTATCGCCGAATTCATGAGCTCACGATCGATCGCCAGAATGTTCATCGAAAACCATTAATCCTTTCAACCGACGATGGTCCCGACTCGATGGGCGAACCCGAGCGCTTAAGGAAACACACGGACGGAGCTTCGCGCTCGGAATTTCAACTATCGCGGTTGAAGGATTAAAGCGTTTGCGTTTCGGAATTACTCGAGATTTCTTTTTTTTTTTTTTTTTTTTTTTTTTTTTTTTTTTTTTAAGGGCAGTGTAGCGTTTACTGTAATCTGACAAAATGTATTGCTTCACCGCTGTAACCGCGTGCGCGTGTTCTGAATTACAGCATCCTGGAGTTGCGCAAGGAAAAGAGCAGAGACGCGGCGAGGTCGCGACGGGGTAAGGAGAATTTCGAGTTCTACGAGCTCGCGAAAATGCTTCCTCTGCCGGCGGCCATCACCTCCCAGCTGGACAAAGCCTCAATAATAAGACTAACGATCTCGTATCTGAAACTGCGCGACTTCTCAAGCCACGGCGATCCGCCGTGGTCCCGCGACGGTCCACCGCCCAGCAAATCGGTCAAAGGTAAGTCAAAACACGAAATATCATCAAACGACAAATAGTAGATTCTGATCTCTGTATGTTCTAGTCTGAATTTGACGACTTTTGTTGTAATATCTCATTATTATTTGTTACCTATGTGTTTGTGTAACTATGATACACACTTACATGTGTATCGCAGTGTCGAGCAGACATTTTGTTTTAATTATTTATATTTGATAGACAATTCGGCCGCGCGGCGGGGGGGTGAGGGGTTGGTCAATATAAAGATATATATCTGCCGATGATGTTTCTTGATGGATCAGCGTTTAACCTCGGCGAAGGGGAAGTCATCCGAACTGTTAATAGGGACTTGAACCCCGTATTCCGTGGACCAAACTTTCTCTCCGGGGATAAGAATAAGAGAGGAAGTCAGCCGCGTTATAATTCCTTTACGTCCGCGTCGTCTGCAGTAGAGCAGACTCGGCATTGCGGCGGACGTGTGCGAGAGATGTGTCATCGCGGTAATTCAATCGCAGTACACGTCAATTATATGTACATATATATCGCGGATTTTTCGATGCGCATTTAGAAAATACAATACACGGTATAATCGAATAAGATTGTAAAATATTTGAAAAAAAATATTGTAAAGTATTTAATAATCCAAACAAAAGAGAGATAGAAAGAGAAAGAGAGGGGGGAGAAGGGGAGGAAAAAATAAAATAATGAAGACGAAAATAAAGGAAACGTCGCAGATAGCATTACGTAGTGATCACGTTGAAGCGATCGGCAAATAGGGTTTTGCGGGTTTTTTTCGACACACGCCCTGTCTTTCTGCGATCGGACGAAATTGACACGTCATGTCACATCGTCGACGCTCTAATTTGATTTATATGATTTGACGCGTGCTTTTTTTATTTTTTTTTTTTAGATACAATGTTCCGGTAAAACGCGTGTTTCTCGCGAGATTAGATTCTCGACAATTAACTTGGACCAACAAAACACGAAAGATATATGTTTCGCGTCTATATGCGCGCGGTAAGACGAGAAAAGAGGATCGGACAATAGTTTCTTTAAGGAAACAACGTAAGCTCGTTGGAGCAATAGATCGAGCTTTCAGATACCCTTTATAATTCCAGTGACCATGCAGCCGGCGAGAGATTTTCAGATACATAGTAATAGAGAATTGTCGGCAATCATCGAGCGATAACATCGCCGCGGGTCTCCTTCATTTTCGTGCTTCATTTAGCGAAAAAGGGAGTAGCTACGATTCCATTTTAGTGTGACTTTTGCTTCGTCGCTCCCACGTTCTTTTTTTTTTTTTCATCAATCGAAAACATATCGTTTGCTATCGTGATTTTATTACATATTTTTCGTGCAATTTAAATGGAATGTTTTTTTTTTTTTTTTTTTTTTTTTTTAAAAGAATTCTAACCAGAAAGTCGCTGAAACAAACATCCGCTGTGTCTGTTTCGCGAGAGAGAAAAATCTTTCTTCGTAAAACGGACGATCTTCGTGAAGGACGTTGAAATTGTCGGAAGCTTCACTTACTCGTGCAGACCACCGCATATTTTCGGAGTGCAAGGGGACTAGGGTTGAGTTAATATTTACAGTGCGGGAGGGTCGCGGAAAGATAGAGAGAGAGAAAGAGAGAGACTCTGCACGTACGTCGGGTTACGTATAAAGGCTTACCTCCACCACCACTATCCGCATGAAAATCTAATCACGACAACCCCCTGTGTGCGCGGGCGCGAGCGCACCCGCGCTCCTCGCGTTACCAACCACCAATGTAACTAAACTAACGAAATTGAGTTAGGCGCCGCGCATCGCTGCCGCAACTCCTCGTCAAACTAAATCCAGTGCGCCCCATGTTCTATTCGCGCCGCATGTCAGAACCGGGGAACGGAGAGAGGCCTCTCGACTTAACCGGCTAAAATGATTCGAGATTTCGAGGCTTTTCGAGCTGATTCGCAACGACGGACGCCGCCAGATCCCGGGATTCCCTCAGACAAAATCGATCGACATCATCCCGCACACACGACAATTACGTAATATTTGTTTCGGAAATACATCGGTACAGATATTTTTCTAGCTGCCTACGAGGAAAAAAAAAAAAAGCAAACGGCCAAGAAGTTATATTTGTCCAAATATTGTGACAAACGCCCGGAGTTTTCCGAGTGGCCGAATAAATGTGCCCGAGCTGACCGCGCAAAGCGGTCGGAACGATCACGATGACTTGTAATTTCTGTTTTTTTAAACAAAAACCCGGAATGTTTTAACTGATTTTGTTTTTATAATAATGAAAACACGTGTTTTTCTGACGAGTACATTCTTTAATGGTCGGTGTTCTGACGATGAAAAGGGCGTTTATATAATTGAGAGAACAAAGGCGTTCGTCAAGACGAAATCCAGTTAGATTACCCCGAAGTCCGGCTTTATATAATATATATACATATATATACGATAGGAAATATCAGTATTACCTTGTTGACCGAACTTGGGGTCAGAGTCCGGCAAGTAGAGCTCATTTCTTCTCATCCCGATGGACTTACGAGATTAAGCGGTTCGCGCGCGCGAGTTTGATCGAGTCTTTCTAAGTCTTTCATTACGAGCCTCGGTGGGGAAGCGCGGGATTATTATTGCGGGTAAGAAGTAGGCCGTCTTGTTTGTTAAACGAGGGGAGAAAAGAAGGCGTTAAAGGGGTTCAAAGACCGTTGTTACTTCTTCGGCGCGCGTGAGTCACGTATCGCTGATCAATCAAGAATACCTTTCTCGAATAAGCGTGTGCCGTCGATTCGTCGTCATTGTTCGCGAAACGTTCGTTCGGACGAACTTTAGATTTTTAGAAAAAATAATTGAAACAATTCGTAGAAGTGAAAATGAAGGGGGGAAAAAAACGAGACATTCAAAAGATAGACAGTCGGAAGTCGAATGAGAGCGTTTACACATTTACAAGTGTAATCGTGTGTGTGTTATTTTTATTTTGTCATCTGTGCAGGTGCCAACCGAGTCAGATCATCGTCGAATGCGGCGATAGATCATTTCGAAATTCATCAAGGTACCCACATATTACAGGTAAGTTCGCTCTCTCTGTCTGTGACAAACTGAGATAGAACGAGTCGTCGAGTTGTGTTGTTCTTGGATTTTCAAATTTCACTTGTTCGAATTGAGAAATTGTGTCATACATTTTTTTTTTTTTTTTTACATCAATTTTAAAGTTTTTAAAACGAATCTTTTCGAGTTGACATGTAACTGAAGTATAGTCGAAATACGAAGTAAAGATACGGTAGAAAAGATGGTACGGCGAGACTATCTCTTGAAGGATTGCGAGGATTTTAAAAACCGGAATCGCGCGCGCATCGTCGCGAATATTCTCGACACCGAGTTTCTCAAGTGTCTCGTATTTTCTGTCGCTAGTCCCTGGACGGCTTCGCGATGGCTGTCGCGGCTGATGGTAGATTCCTGTACATATCCGAGACTGTTTCGATATATCTCGGCCTCTCACAGGTAAGAGCGCGCGGTGCTCGCTTCGAGCGAGAGATAGATGGTCGATGAAGACGGACGGATGGGGGGCGGATGGCGAGCGCCGGGTTATAGGGGGTGCGTAGGGGAAAAGTGATAACGATAACGAGAAAGCGAAAGCGAATAAAAAGCAACGCGAACGCGAATGCAACGTGTACCGCCAGCCGGAAGGCGAGAGATAGTGGAAAGGTATAAACGCGTGGGAGGGGGAGAGAAAAGTTGACGGAAGAGAAGGAGGTTGAAACGTTGAAGCAGCAGTAGTGGTAGGTAGCAGCGAAAACGATGGTGGTGCCGGCGGTAGCGAAAGAAGAGGGAGGAGAAGAAGGAAAAGTTGATAGCGTTGTAGAAGAATAAGGAGGAGAGGTCAAGGGAGGAAAAGAGGAGAAGGTTGTACGAGTTGGCGGCCATACTGGCTGGTACGACGGCGAGCATGACACAGAAGGGGGGAAGAAAGGATGGGTGGATGGCGGCGGGCGGAGGTGGTCGCATGCGGCTCACGTAGCCTCTGCACGGCGGCGTGTTCGCCATTCCTAATGCCGCGAGAGAGCGAGAGAAGGTGGACGGGGGGAAAGAGAGTAGTAGTAGTAGAAGCCAGCAAGCGGTGGCGGCGTTGGCGGTAAAGCGGGGTAGAGAGAGAGGTGAGGAAGGTACGGGAGGTGACCGGTGTACTAGCTCTCTCGGCTTCGCGAAGCTCGTGCGGCAATCAATAGGGTGTTTCGGGGATTCGGAAAACCGACGGAAAGCCCGACGTTGGCACAAACATGGCCGCCGCAACCACGGGACCGTCGCTTCCCTTGGTTTCTTCAGGGTATCCTCCTACGTACCCCTGCTTTTCGCCGCTTCGCTCGAGACCGTCCGGCTACAATAAGACACAGTCCGATGTTTCGGGACGCAACCCTGTCTCCCAACAGTCATCCCCTTCCCCCCCTTCCCCGAAACAGAACGTAACGAATCCCCCGTTGCGAAGAGAAGAAGATCGTTGCTTAATTTCAGGTAGAAATGACGGGGTCGAGCGTGTTCGATTACGTTCATCAGCAAGATCACGCCGAAGTCGCCGAGCAGCTCGGCCTGGGACTTGCGACGTCGTCGTCGTCGTCGAGCACCTCGGGCGCGCATTCGTCCAATTCCGGTCTAGCATCGCCGAGCAGCAGCGCGTCGGAAGAACATGGTTCGTCTTCTACCGCGAATCCCGACGGTAATTCCCGCGTCATCGTAACGAACGTCGCGGTTTTTCACTAGACATGCAAATATAAAAAAAAAAAAAATATTCGCTGTAGAAAGATTACGAATAAAAACTTGCAATTTTTTTCTTTTTTCCCCATGCATCATCTCAGTGTCCTCGGTAATGTCGCTGTCAGCGACCGGACTCTACAAGGGGTACGACCGGGCGTTTTGCGTTAGAATGAAATCCACCCTGACGAAGAGGGGGTGTCATTTCAAGTCGTCGGGTTACCGGGTAAGCCAATTATTCTCGCCGCGTTTTTGACAGCGCTTTTAATATATAAAATCTGCTTGAAAATAAAATAAAATAAATTGATATTCAACACCACATTGTAAAATGCGCAAATCAATGTTACCTATTTATATACGCGCGTACAGGTTGTATTGTTGCTGTGTCGTTTGAGGCCACAGTTTCTATTTAGCCATACAAGAAAGTCATCCGCGCCGCCTTTGATGGGCATGGTCGGACTGGCCATCGCGCTCCCACCTCCGAGTGTGCACGAAATTCGTCTCGAGACCGACATGTTCGTCACACGAATTAATTTCGACTTTCGGATAGCACACTGCGAACCAAAGTAAGTGCGAGTTACGCAAATGACACGTTTTGTACAAAAAAAAAAGAAAACGTATGTCTTGTTTTACAAAAAAATATAATATAAAATAAATATGTAACTCTGTAAAAAAGTGTAAATAACATAAATATTTTATATTTCAGTAAAATTTTTTCATATTTCTCTCTCTCTCTCTCTTTCTTTCTCTTTTCTCTTTCATACACACACACACAGCCCAGAAACATAAATAAGTCTATAAGCTATGGCTGTTTTTTTTTATAATAGAATGTAATTCTCGTGTCTTCAGGGTTTCCGAATTGTTGGACTACACGGCCGACGAATTAACGGGGAAGAACTTGTACACGCTGTGCCACGGCGAAGACGCGAATCGTCTTCGGAAGTCTCACGTAGATCGTGAGTATAATACAATCGTATCGTAAATTTATATTCGCTTTAACTCAAAAGTCGCTGAGTACCGTTTGCACGATCGTTTGTATAAAATCGCACGAGGGGTTTTTTTCCGTTCGCGCTCCCTGGAGTTTTCTGTGTAATGTTCGAAAGAAACAAACTGAACGCGCGCGAACTTGCGCGAACCTAAATTACATCATCCTCAGTACAATACGAAATTACGACGATAACACCACGCCATGCCGATGTGATTTCATCATAAAATGATCATTGGAAATAAACTTTGGAATCGGTATTTCGAACGCAGGACGAATGTGCTTTTCCACAGCGATTTATTCTTAGTGAACTGCGTGAACATTATCAGATCAAAGATTTCGAAAGGTAATAGGGTTTTGATAAAAAATAAAACTAATGTAAAATTGACAATAAAAAAAAAAAAAAAGACAGATGAAAAGAAGAAATAAAATAGCTCCGCAAAAGCAACATAATAGCTGTTCGATATATAAATTGCGGAATTTGCAAGAAATAGCGGAGTGTCGGAAAAAAATGAGTCAGTAATAAGAAACACACATGAACAATTGAAAGAAATATATCTTGACTGACCTGTATGAATCGACAATTAATTGCGAGATTTCTCTTTGATTGACGAACATGATGATATCGATTCGCTCAAATCGGCAAAAAAATAAATAAATAAAATTAAAAATTAAACGTTTTTAATGAACAAACATTTAACGTTTTAATAAACATTTTGATGTCGCACTTGAACGGCACTCACTGAGTGAAATACATTTTGTCTATATTTTTTTGTCATAAAAGAATTTTTCTTGTGCTTGGGGAAAAAACAAAAAAAAACATGAAAATAAAGTCGTGATTAATAAAACATATGCACACGTTTCCAACAAAATAAAGCCGATAGATCTGCCACGCAGCATTTCTTGCTCCTGTTGTTCTAGGAAAATACTTTGGTGAAAGAACGCGGCGGGTGTCAAAGCTGTGCGGGAAGAGGGAAAAGCACGAAAAGTATTAATACGTCGGTCTTTTCGACTGCGCGCGACCGCTTGCAGATTTTTAGTAAGTACGTATGTCTGTTTGTATTTGAACGTTTCTGATTCAAGATATTAGCTTAACGTAGGCATTGGGCATAAATCAGGATGTGTTCCTCATTAATCATCATTCGATTGCGCAATTGATAAGAGAGAAAATTTCTACGCGTCTTCTATAATATTGCAATGTGGAAATGTCGCGAATATTATCGTTTGTTCGTTAATTGGATGCGCGTGTTCTTGTGAGATTAACGAAGATATTAGTGAGGTTTTGTTTTTTTTTTTTTTTTTTTTTTTTTTTTTTGTTTTATTGATGCGATCCCGCGGAGACAGCGACAAAATATTACCCGACGCAAATAAGCACATTGTCAATTATACGTAAAAATTAATTTGTTGTTTAATTACCAAACAAAAGAGATGATTCTTTGAGAACATGAGGTATCTTTGCATCTGCAGGCACCGCTTCTGAAGAGCATTATACAGAAACGAAAACAAGTTGAAAAATATATTCCCGATTACGATCAATTTTCCTCGTCATCGTACAAACGGTAGCTTCTCGACGCTATAATTGTTTTACTTCCGAAAAACAATACTAAGTGTTACCAAAAAAAAAAAATGAAAAGATATATTTTTATTCGAAATATTAATTTTGGTGTGTTTTATTTTTTATCGATAAGTCGACAGTTTTAAAAACAAGTTCGATTGATTGCAGTAATTCACAAAGGACAAGTACTGACACACTACTATCGACTAATGAACAAAAGCGGTGGATACACGTGGCTACAGACGTGCGCCACCGTTGTGTGCAATTCGAAAAATGCCGAGGAGCAAAATATCATTTGCGTCAATTATGTTATAAGGTGAGTCTTCAAATAAATGGGAGAAAAAAAAATCAGAGAATTTGCTCATAGAGTAAAAACGTAGAGTAATTGTGCGTTTCAACCATATATATATATATATATATATATATATATATATATATATATGTCATTGAATTTAATCAGATTCGTGTCTTTTTTTCAGCGGCCGGGAATATGAAAATTTAATCATGGACTGCTGTCAGTTAGAAGACGGCGTTACCGGCGTCAAGAGAGAAGACACGGCCGGAAACGATCCAGAGAATGGATCGCCGGACGCCGACAGAGGAGGTACAAAACATTCTTCGATGTAGCGGAAAACTCGCGAATACTCCAGCCGTGTAGTCCGGAAAATTCTCATGTTCTCTCCATCTTGAAGCGATATTCGTTGCGACTTTTGATTTCAGAGGGTCGTAGTCGAGGCGGCCCCGCGAATCAACATCAAGAACAGTCTCATCGGTCGCCGCCGGAGGAACGGGAGGAGAGCCACGCGTCGGAGAGCGAGAAACGGGGTAGTCGGCATCACGACAATATGGCGCAGCTGCAACAGGAATCGCAGACGACGGTCGGCAACATCAACACGCTCGTGGTGAGGCTACGCGGACACAAGCGGAAGATTCACGATGACGACAGCAGCTCAAACGAGGAAGAGGACGAGGAAGAGACCGCGGTGAAGGAGTCGGCGAGCGGCGAGAGAACTCGCGCGCTCAGTCCAAGCGCGACATCGTCCACGCACTCGATCTCGGCGACCGAGCAAACTCTTTGCTCGACCAGTCCGAAGTCTCGACGCACCGCTGAAACGACCGGCAGGCTGGACAATCCCGAGAGCACAGGCACCTCAGTGAAGGATCTGGAGCAAGCAATGTCGAAACATCTGCCGGGCAGCTCGCTGAACAAATCCAACTCGCCCGCTGCGCTTCACCAGCCAACAGATTTCAGCACGGACGCGTTGCTGAAACAGCAGCAGCAGAGAAGCACGATACAGTGGATCGGCGCGCATCATCACCTCGGCCATTTGAGTCCGCAACAATCTGCTGCGGCTCCCTTGCCCGCCTCCGCTCTTCTCAGACAGCTGTATGCCGCCAACCGCGAGAGTGTGATCCGCGCCAACGTGCACGGAATCACGTCGAGCGGCGGTACCCGCCCTCCCGCGTCGGCCGGTATTTATTATCCTGGTGAAACAGCTCCTAATGGACCTCTGCCCACGCCGCCGGGATCTGAGAGCTCCAGTACGTACGGTGAGCACCAATTCGTGCTTGCCGCGCACAACCAGAAGGGGTCCAACGGCACCAGTTGCGCCGATGCTTTCACCAGTCTGGTGTCGTCGTACACCACCGCCACCGCGGCCGGTTATTCGGTGGACTACCACTCGGCGATGACGCCTCCGTCGTCGGTCTCGCCAAGAGACAAGCAACAGCAACAGCAACAACAGCAGCACCAGCAACAGCAACAGCAGCAGTTGCACCCGGTGAACGTGATAAGCAGCTACGAGAGCTCGTCTGCGTACGCGGATCAAGTTCTCCGTCATCAATACGAGCCAGCGCAACCGTTACCTCTGAAGCCCCAGGTGTACTCGGCCACCGTCCATCCGAGTGCCCTGGACGCCGCGGCGGCATACGCCTCGGCGGGTCTAGCGGAGCAGCCACAGTTTTATCATCATCCGGCCGGCAGCGCCGGCTTTCACATCTACCATCCGAGTAACAAGTCGACGGCGAACGGCTGGTACACCTCGGCGTCCTAGTGGTCCCGTCCGTAAATCCCCGCCACTGTCATCCGTACGCGGAACACGTGTACTTAAACGACTGTAATTAAAGCCCCAAAGTTCTCTCCTCCCCCCCTCCTCTCCCCCCTCTCGTGCATATCAGTGATACGCTATTACGTCGCTATCGCGATCACCGGAACGGCGAGCGATCCACGTTGTCGAGATTTTGGGATCCGAAGGAAGGGAGAAATTGCTCTTCTTCTCCGGAACTCGGCTGCGGATGCGCCAAGCGCGTCCCCAACAATCGCTCTCTTCTTCATTATGTAGAACGATTTTATTGTAATATAATGAATAAATTATTATATATGTTGACCTTTCGGAGATATCTGCGTACGAGTATGCAGTCAACTAGAACTCATGCGTGTTCACCGTGCGTGTTCGAAGTGATCTGACGCGACGCTCAAGGAGGCCATAACACTCTGTCTAGGGTTCTCGCGATTTAATATTACATGTGATATATATATATATATCACACACATATATATCGGCAACAGGTGAGGCAAACAACTGTTCTCACACCGCGTCAAACGTTCATCAAGCGCAATTATCGCCAACGACGATCGGTACTCAAGAGCGCCAATACTTGGAGTATTTTGTATCATTACACATACACACACACACACACACATACATATATATATATATATATAATATATATTTCGTTGCGCGGATGATTTTCGTAGAACAAACGATACAATCTCAACACGCTCTAGACATTTAATTTAGCAAGAAAAAAAAACTGCTGACAAAATTTAATCTCGATATCATACAAAGAGAGTGTTTTACAAGTAGCGTGGCATTTTTAAAGAAGAAATCGCTATCTCTATTAATTCGCGCTAAAATCTCTATTTTTAGTTGAATTTGTTGAAAATGTTGAATTTGTAAAATTTGAATCAACTTCTTCTTGTACTCTAGGTACACGATGTTCGTGCTGTTCTTCCAAAGAGTTGGTTTGTTGCAAAATATTTTTTTTTTTTTTTGGTTTCACACTTCGAAACTGCAGTCAAACAAATGTTAAATAACTCACAATTCCATTCACATTCAACATTATTAATCAATCAGGTTTTAATAATCATGCCGAGATTTGACGATCACAATTCACGAAGTGTTGAACAAGTGACGAGATTCTGGCATATACGAAGGGAAAAAAAAATAAAATATGTTACTTATTCAACTGCGTTTACGTCAATGCACGGAAATACACGATAGAACAATTGGAGAACATGAGTGTGATATTAAAAATAGGCACTTTTATTATTAAATACGTACTGAAGATTCTTTACTTATTAAGAACAAGAGATACATTTTGTATGTATATTTCTAGGGAGTGCTCTATAGCGAGATATTACCTTTAAAGTAACGAATAGATAAAATTTTAGATGTCAAAAAAAAAAAAAAAAAAAGAA
>QVNW01002347.1:0-28974 GCA_014825475.1 Pseudomyrmex flavicornis
AAAAAAAAAAAAAAAAAAAAAAAAAAAAAAAAACAAATGAACGGAAAGCCGCTTAGTCGCGAGATCGCGGAATTCCGCGAATTCGCGAACGTCGCCGCCGCAAATTGCAGGCGTCATTTTCCCCACACGTGCACACGTTCGCGTGGAAGCCTTTGCTGAACACAAGCGGCGGTCTCGCCGGGAAACGGAGAGAACACAACAGGGAACGAAGAGAGAAAGAGAGAGACAGAGAGAGAAGGAGACCGGCTGGACGAAGGACAGTGAACAAAGGGTGGGCAGAAACGTGGACTGTGTACCTGTGCAATTACGAGGCTTCGGGGGCCCTAAACGTATACGCCTCTACGCGGCACGCTAGGATCTGCCGCGCGCAGAGTGCCGGCGATGACTCACAAACTCGCATTGCTCGCACGCGGCGCCGCGTAACGCGCGCGGGGATGCGTTCGATGCATTCGAACGAGGTTGTCTCGAGGAGAAAAAAAAAAAAAAAACGCCGAGTTTCCTCAGAAAGAACCGGAGGGGAGAGAAACAAAGAAACTCGAGTCGCTGTACGCGTTTTTGCGCCGTAAAAACCGATCGAGGAGAAACAAAGCAAATTATTCAATTCCTTTTCTATAAATTATTTCAACAGATTTGAAAAAAAAAAAAAAAAAAAAAAGAAAAATTTCTCCACATTTTTCACAAAAAAGCGACTCGGCCAAGTCTCTCTCGCGAACCCTCTACACGCGAACCTAACGGCGTCAATAATTTAATTTTCCATCTTTATATTCGACCGATCCGGTGTAATAACCGAGGACTAGTTCGCGATGACGTGGGCGTCGTTCGTGTCAGACGTCTGTGTGCCCGTGGCGCCCGTGTGGTCTTTTACCGCCCCGGCAACAACACACGCTATTACGTCGTTCTCCCTTTTCGTACGTGTGTGTGTGCGTGTGTTCACGTGCGCGCACACAATTGGCAAAAATAATGAGCCGCGTCTTTATTATCGGCGAAACATTACCGCGCGCGACAACACAAAAGTTCTCGCAATATCTTGTCTAAATTGCGGCTCGCGCAATTACACGTTAACGGGGACGCGGGAGAGAAAAACTTTTTGCATGTAAAGGCGGGATGTAACGGAAATCCAAATGACGGAAGAAGACGAGACGACGCATCCCATCGCGAATGAAACGAGCGACGTGTTCGCGCGCGCGCGCCTTTCCTTTTAATTACACACTCGGAATTAATTCGGGCTTAAATGCAAAACGGACGCTTCCCGTAATCGCGTCTATGGTAACATCGCGCGATTGCCGACAAAGCGGCGAGAAGAAGACGGCGGTGTGTGTGTGTGTGTGCGTACAGCGCGCACGAAGCTTTCCGTTTATTGCGCGAGCATGCACCGGGGCTTCGATGATTAGATCCGATACATCGCGCGGTAAACCGCCGATGTTTTTTCCCTCGGCGATATAACGCCGAGACGAGGATGTCCGACTTTATGAAGTTTCGATAGAGAGAGAGTTTCCGTCTCTCTCTTTCATCCGTTGGTTGGTTTTTGTTTTTTTTTGTTTTCCGTACGCGTCCTCTCTTTCTCCTCTCGCAAAACCGCAAGAGACTTCCTCAATACTCTACGCGCGCTTAAATACACGACGAGTTGTCTCGTCGCGTTCGAGGGGCGTAAAATTACACTCCGGCCACGATCCCGGGGAAAACCTTTACGGCCGATACGTATCCTCGTATCGTGTTTTTCGCAAACACAACGGGGATACGCAAGTGTACACACATACGCGCTCCGAAACGACCGATTCCAATTTCAATGACAGTCTTTTATTATTCGAGCGGGTTAAAAAAAAAAAAAAAAATCGAAAGTAAAATAAAGGCATGTGAGATTAGCGAGAAATATCGGTATATTAAAAAAAAATTCAAACTTTTACGGCCGGCGTGTACCGTTTCTGCAAACAACGAGGACGCAATGTATGTGTACGCTCCAAAATGACCGATTTTTTAATTTCGTTGCCTTTTGTTACATCGAGAGCAAAATAAAAGCGTAATGAAATGGCGAGAAATATTGGAATATTAAAAAGAAATTCAAACTTTTTCTGAATTCGTATGACTTACAATGAATTAAATTGAAATCTGTTAAAAAAAGACACACAATACACACCTTCAGAACATACGTTCATCGATCAACAATTGCGTGTGTACTTGCGATTGCTTTATTTCTGACATTGCGGCACAATTCCAGACTTCCACACACGTCAAAATTCGTATACGAACTAAAATGTTATGTATTTTTGTTTCTACCTCGAATTGTATCGCCGCGCCCTCTGTTGTTGATCACGCGAGTCGTGTTGTACTCGCGAATTTATCGACAATGCATAAATAGTTGAAAGCAGCGGAGCTGCTGTCATTTCAGAACAAAATTAAACTTTCGATTATGTAAACTGATACGCCGCAAAGTCAAAACAACATGTCTGTCACGGACATCGATCAGTAAAATTCTGCATAAAATTATTGTTTCGCGTAATACACAACAAGATGACGTACAACACATAGAATCGTGAAAAAAAACGATTCGTTTTATTTCAATTAAATAATTAAATTATTTCGAAATTACGCCACTTGTAACGTTGGTGCGCATTTGATAATTGAAAAAAATTTAAGGAAATGTTTCCAGTAGACGAACAATAATACGCGTATTAAAAATTATGTCCGTGACAATATTGTCGATGACGGTGTGCGATAAAAAATGTCGGCGTTATCCGCAAATATCCGGTTCGGAGGACGAGAGCTGCATAATAAAAAAAAATTCGCACGCAACATGGCGTGCGTAATTCGACACACTCTCGAATCAACTGTCTAATTTGCGAAGGGCCACAAATTCGACTCGATATTAACGATCGCGAAACGCGAGACAAACCGGTCAAACGAAGTTTTAGATTTTATAATTTTGTTACGAATTAATTACATCAAATTTTTAACGTGAAAATATTCTCTTGTGAAATAAATCCAAGTTATATTTAAATGAAGATTCTTTTCTATGCAGTAAAATTTTCTAGAATATATATTCGAAAATTACAAGTAAACAAATGTATGTGTTTTCGTCACGTGAAACCTCCGGGTACAATAAAGTTACGACAAAACACTCCGAAACAAACATGTAAAAAAAAAACTGTACACGGAACGAAACGATCGATCAAGAAACAACGTCGATCGAAAACTTCAACTCAAAATCGTGACTTTTACTTTTGACGTTATAGAAACTTCGCGACTCTACGATGTTACGCACGGTTACAAATTTTGACCTTCAAGGTTACAGTTTTCAATAAACCTACCTAGTTTTACATTAAATTCACTGCATCGACTCGAAACCAACAACGTTCAATTTAATCCTCCCTCGGCGCTACAACGCCGTTCTCGTTTTAAAACAGTGCACGAGCACATTAAACAAACAAACCCGGTCAGAGGGAAGGATGCTGATTCACGTGTGTGTGTGTGTGTGTGTGTGTGCGTGTGTTCGCGCGCGTCTATTATTATTTAAACGTATATAGAACAATCCCTTCTCTCGACAAGGAGCGAGCGATACAATCCGGGCTCGTAAACGAGCGCAATTTTTTTTTTTTTTGCGCTCGAGGCAACGCCGGCTGACGAGCGGTGGCGAGAACCTCCCCACGATTCGGAGAGGAGACAAGCAAAGCGCAAAGACTGTGTTGATTTATGTGAGAGAATTTGCGTGTGTAACTCACTTGCTGGATTTCCGGCCCTCCTGCAAGCCTTGGAACATGTTGGTCGACGTCATCTCGGCGACGGGATCGAGGAAACCTTCGCGCGACGCGGACAACGAACTCGCGAACAATTTTGCGGCACGCACCACCGACGAACTTACCGGCCGCGAACGCCGAACTGTTCTCTTTGTCGTACGGAAATCAAATAGTGTCGCGACGCGCGATTGGTCGCCTCGGCGAGTCGCCGGTCAGCTGACGGCAGTGACGTGCGAACTCCAACGTCCGTGAGGCGTCATCGGAGCCCCTCGCCGAAATAAAAGAAAAAACGTACGTTCTTCGAAAATTTAAAAATATTAAATAGTTTCACGCTTTGAGAGAAAAAAATACGAGCAGTGAACAACGTCATCGACGCGACGCAGCGTTTCGAACGAACGACTGCTGTAGTTAGTCGGTTAGGCGCACGTTGGCGCCACTGACGGCGGCGGGTCATCCCCTCGCTCTCACGCCCCTGTTCCACCGAATGAATGTACGTGTCATTTCTCCCATCTAGAACGCACGTTTTCTATGGAGATGAGGTGGTATCGCATTTTTTGACAAGTTACCTTTAATATAAAAATACCACGTGTGTCGCAATCAAGAGTTAAAATCCATCCGCGCTGTTTATAACCGACGAAAACAAGTGATTCGCAAATTAATTAAAACGCGCAAATGCTCGTTCCCTCGCAACGAGAAATAAATCTTCCCGGCGATGTGTTGTCAAGTTTGACAGTTTCTTTGTTTTGACTGTGTTTTAACTTGGCGATAAGATGCATCGGCACGACATCCTGATCCAGGAGATCGAAGGCATCGACGATTACCTGGGCCCGACGTTCAGGTGAGCGCAAAAATCGACAGTTCCGGGGGGTAGGTAACGAGATATTCTCTCGAAATACGCGCCTCATCCTTCGAATTCACCCCTTCACGCAGGTGCCACGGTCGCATGTGCGCACTCGGGGTGGGTAACTTTAAAGATAAGGGTGGTAAAATAGTCGTGCGCGTACACACACACACACACACACACACACACAGACGCAATTCGTATTTCGAACGATTTTTGTAACAGGGTAGTAAATATGTCAAGAGTGTCAATTAATTCGTCGCAAAACGTTCTCTTGTCGTCCATGGCGCCGAAACACGAGTATCTGCTCTTCGAAATAGAATTGACCGATACTAATAGCATAGGTCTTGTTTTTAGGTATTAAAACCCGGAAGAGAGTGTGTGACATAACACGCACAAGTAAAACAATGTGAGCGATTTGTGAGAGACTTGACACATCGTGTTCTCTCGTTTACAGAGCAATTTACGATGGCCAGGAGCATCACAGGTTTATGGAGAAGCTGGATGATCGCATTAAGGCTCACGACAAGGACATTGAGAGGATGTGCAATCATCACTACCAGGGGTTCATTGATTCCATTCGGGAACTGCTGCAAGTTCGCTCTCAAGCGCAACAATTAAATGTTGGTTTATTTTTTTTTTTCTTAATCCAATTAACGTACTGAAACAATAAGTTGCACAATAAGTGGATGTTGACTAGAAAAAAAAAAAACGATTTTTATTCATTGCGTGCAGGCAGAAATTTTGGAGCTTGACAAACGTATTACCTCGACATCCTCCAAGGTGATTGAGAAGGGTGAGGAGCTTGTGAAGGCTCGGAAAGTCGAGAGCAACATGGCCGCTGCCGTGGACAGTCTTACTATGTGCCTTCCCGTCCTAGCTGCGTACGCGAAACTACAGAAGCAATTGAAAGACAAGCGTTACTATCCAGCACTGAAGACACTGGAGCAGTTGGAGCACAACGACTTGCCAAAAGTTACAAACTACAGATTTTCCTCACAAATCACGCAACAGATTCCGGAGTGAGTTCTCGGAAATAGTTTCTTGTTTTCTGTCGCAGCAACGTTGTTGCAAAATCCGTCTTTTCCTCAGATTGCGAGAGAATATTAAGGACGCGTCTATGTCTGACTTGCGGGACTTCTTAGAAAATATCAGAAAATATTCACCAAAGATCGGAGAAGTCGCAATGAGACATGTGGGTACAATTTTCATTTATTGGCGCGAGTCTGCTTTAAACTCGCACAACAGCAAAGTGCCACAACTCTAGGATATTTAACTTTGTATTATCTTTTTCTACAGACCGCCGAACAGCTGGCCGCTGAGGCGGAAATAATCGGTAGAAAGAAGAGAAGATCTCACACGAACAATCAGACAAATGAGGGCGAGGAGGAACTGAGTGCTCAAGATTTGATGGATTTTAGTCCGGTGTATCGATGTATGCACATTTACACCGTGCTCCGAGAAGGAGAAACTTTCAAGAATTACTATAGGCTACAGAGAAAGCAACAAGCAAGACTGGTTTTACAGCCGCCCATTAACATGGTAAAAAATCTTCGTCCGAGCGGTGCCAGGTGGTCGGAGCGTTGTTTGTACGTTCCAGTAATTCGAATTTTTTTGTTGATTGTCAAATTTCTAGCACGAGAGTATAGTCGGGTATCAGACCTATCTGTACGGCATTGTCGGTTTTCTCGTGGTCGAGGATCACATATTGAACACGGGCAACGGATTGGTCACTCGCGCGTACCTGGACGAACTCTGGAACATGGCGTTGTCCATCATAGTCAATGCTTTGCGCACACATTCGGTAAAATAATCGTGTTTTTTTCGCAACTCGGAAAACATTAGAAGATATTGTCAGTATTTTGTGTTTTCTAGGCGTATTGCACAGATGCCACCTTGATATTAAAAATCAAGAATCTTATTATGCTGTTCAATACCACCTTAGGTGTAAGTACGCGAGTCGTCTTTATCGTCTCATTGTGCATAATTTTTGTACACAACCGGATTGTTTTCTCGTTTGTCATCAGAATTACGGTTACACTTACGTGGGACATCTTTGGGACTTGTTGCAAGAAATCAGAGTTCATTACAACGAGGTGTTGATGCAACACTGGGTTCAAGTTTTTCGAGATATTTTGGACGAAGACAGTTTCCTACCGATTCAAGTGAGTAATGTATCTCACACTTGGACGAAGACATTTGATCTGTAACTTTTTGTTTTTTGAATTGTCACTCGCTGTGCGTTAGGTCACAACGCAAGTGGAATACGACGAGGTTCTCAATCTCTTTCCTTATCACGACGAGGAGTTGCAGAAAGCCGAGTTTCCCAAGAAATTCCCATTTTCAGACATGGTACCGAAAGTGTATCAGCAAGTGAAAGAGTTTATTTACGCCTGCTTGAAATTCTCCGAGGATTTGAACTTCACTCAGAAGCAGATCGACGATATGATTTGCAAATCGACGAATCTCCTGCTGACGAGAACGTTCAGCGGATGTTTGTCGTCTTTGTTTCGCAAGCCGTCTCTGGCGCTGTTGCAAGTTGTACAAATTATCATAAACACAGGATACCTTGAAAAATCGACGACATATCTAGAAGAATTTGTATCTAATATCACTGGGTAAGAATTTCTCAACACAACGTCCGTTAATTTCTCCTTCTCTTTGCGTGTCATCTGTTATATGTATCAAAGTTCTTCAGCACGTCGCACGAAGGACAATTGAGCTCCATGAGCGTCGAGTCCGCCATGTTTCGGGTCGCGCGGGACGACGCTGAGAAACAAATTTGCGACAAATTGAAGAACAAGCTGGACGAATTCTTGGAGTTGGAAAATTACGACTGGAATTTGGCGGAGCCTCAGGGACACGCCTCGGGATTCATCACGGATCTCATTGCGTTCTTGCAGAGCACCTTCACGTGCTTCACCAATCTACCGGTAAATGTTGCAACGCGGTGCAACATCATACAGGGAGGGGGGGGGTTTCTGAAATATGAGAATCAATCGTTAACGTTTCAGGACGAAGTGGCTCAAGTGGCGTGCAAATCCGCGTGCTCGCACATCGCAAAAGCGATATTGGGCATATTGATTAGCGAGGATGTGAAGCAAATTTCTATGGGCGCGTTGCAGCAAGTTAATTTGGACACGATACAATGTGAACGTAAATTTCCATAGATTTTTGTTTTGCGTAAAATTGTGCAACGCGCGTTTTTTTAGAGATAAGAAATTCGAAAATCTCGAATTGTTTGTTGCAACTTTCAGAGTTCGCTGCTTCCGAACCGGTCGTTGGTCTGCCGGAAGGAATCTTGTTGCAATACTTCTCTCAGTTGAGACAGTTGTTAGATTTGTTCATGAGCTGGGACTGGCCTACCTACTTTCACGATTACGGTCACGAATCTAGTAAATACAACTTGGTAACTCCGAATATGGCTGTGCTTCTATTGGAAAAGTATGCGTATAATACGAATTCATATCTCGGGGAAGGTTTTGTGTACACAAATTTCGATGGTTTTTTTTTTTCAGGTTGAAAGAATCCGACAAGAAAACCGTGTTCTCCGTGTTGAAGAAGAGCGAGAGGGACAAGAAGAAACTACTCGAGACAGTGTTAAAGCAATTGCGTCAACTGGCGCAGACTACTCAACAGCAGTAAAAACTTGTAAAATAGAAAAAAAAATCAATAATATAATATATATATATATAAAGAAAATGATATCTATATATATATATAGATATCACACACACACACACAAAAAAACTAGATCTTTATATTCAATATTTATTGTAAACGTTTTGTTCTTTTCGCCTCATATTTTTTATAAAATATACTTTTATAGAGACGTTCTTTAATCATATTATTTCGTATTAACAGAATATTTAATTGCGTTTACTAGCGAGATGACTGGTGATAGGCGCGCAATTTTTTTTTTTTTTTTTCTACCTCCTTTTCAAAAAGATTTGCAATACACAAATGATGTTGAAAATCAATAGAGAGTGGGAATTACTTGAAAGTGCGACGCGATTGCTCTTGTATTTCCCATATACTTATTATTTTAATCATTTCTTTTTCTATATAATTGTTATATTACATGTAAACAAGTCACATATCGTACAATTACTGTACAGCAGATTAAGTATGATGTGTGTCTGTATGTTGTGTGTAGAAAGTTTCAATTCTTCTATGTCTCGCAATTATCCTCGAAATGAAATACAAAAACAATTATTCATGTAATTGTTTGCTTTAAATCCGCGAGGAACTCTCACATCACGATTTAACAGCTGTTGAAAAAAAAACGTAAAACGGTGCCGAAATCATCCGTCTAAGTATTATCAAAGATGTTATATATATATGTAGAGAGAGAGAGAGAATGTGTGTATGCGTGTGTGAATATTAAAATAGAGATTAAATACAAATCAACAAATATTTCCAGTAAATATATCAAGAGTATAACACCTTGCTTATGAAAAATGTGTATTTAGCGGAGGTAAAAACAAAAATTACCAATAATATCCGTAATGACGAGTCTGTTGCGTGTGGCACAAATTTAGTTTAGCGATGTTTAATTATCGATTAAGACTAGTCATCGATATTGTCCGGATCCACGTCGTCGGGTAGCATACTGTACTTGTTGGAAGCAACAAAATTCTGTAAAAAAAAAAACAAACAAAAAAGAAAATGACCGCTTCGACGTCACCGAGTTCCGTTTCATCTTTAAAAATTTTATTATTACAACTTACCGGAGCTTGCTCGTCTTTTGCCTTCGGCATTCTGCTAATTTCATCTCTCTCCCTGCGGTCTCTGGAAAAAACAAAATGATAAAAAAAAAAAAAAAAACAAACACAATATGTGTGAGCATATTTCCTTGCGCGATAATCCACGTATGTATTTTCTCGAACTACCTTTCCGGAGCTGCACGAGCAGCGTCTCGCTCAGTTTTCTGAGACGCTTTCGACGGTGGTCCAGAACGGGAAGCCGGTGGCGCTTTGGGTCCATTTTGCTCATCTGCAGAAAAAAAAAAAAAAAACTATTGCTCATCAGAGAGTCTTTTGTGAGATGTCACGAATTCACGCGTCAATTTACCAGAACGAGCGGAAGCGGGTTGAGACCGGAGCGCTGATTTCTCGAGTCGAGTGCCTTTGTCCTCTTCCGATCGCCAAGTCGGTCGACTCCTTTCTCTATCTTTATCTTTCTCGTCGCGTCCTTCCTGCAGACGAAAAGTTATTTTCGCGATGGTTACGTCACGTCTTTTTATGATGTCATGTTTCGCACATGTGTGGCAACGTTTGAATCGAAATACTTACTCCATTGCGTCTACCCCAAGTGCCAGTAGCGTCTCTGCGTTCTCTGCCTTCTCTGGCTTCCCTGGAAAAAAAAAAAAGACCATGTGATCACCAATTTCTATTTAATCCATACAAACAAATTACACGAAATTACTTTATTCTGCAAATATCACAAGTAAATGCGCATTTTTATTACTTACGCCTCTTCTCGGGATCGCGATTCTGCGTACGACTTGGCAAGACGCTCTTCTATTTCACGTTCTCGCGCGGTGGTATCTACAGGTTTCGCAGCACCGAAAATGTTGGTCGCCGGTACGGACGCAGGAGCCGGACGTTGAGCCGATTCCGAACTCGTAGATTTCGATTCCGCCGAGCTCTCTTTGTTAGGCTCCGATTCCTCCTCCACCTGAATAGGCTCCACGGGTTTGGTTCGCGGTTGCAGTTGCAACTTCGGTCTTTGTCGCGGTTCAGCAGCTACGCAATTGCAATTTGAAGAGAGCGCATTAATAATTTTTATATTGAAATCGCGTACTTACTCACGAGAATCTTAAATTCAAGCGTCATGTTCAAGCTCACGTTTCGCGTCCCGCTCCGGTCGGCGATCCCGTTCCCACTCGGCATCACGATCGTAATTGCGACGAGGCCCGAAACTGCTGCTTCGATCTCCGTCCCTGTCTTTGCTTCGGCCTCTGTCGCTGAAGCGATTCCAATCTCGATCTTTACTGTCGTCCCGAAAACCAGCTCTGTCCTTGAACGACGATCCCTTATCGTTATTGTCTCTCTCGCGCCACGCGCCGGGTTTGTTATCTTGTTCGTATCCTGTTCAACAAAAGAAGATTGTTGTATTGCCAAAAATCCAAAAAGAAAAAAAAAATTCGCTTTGATTTCATCGTACGTAATTCCGTAAGCTCAATCTGTCAGGAAAGACCGCACTTACTCTCTCTGTCATCGCGTCGGTCTCTGTTGTCGAAACGATCCTTGTTATCATATCGGTCTCTGTCGTACCGACTGCGATAAGAATCATTGTCGAGCAACTCCTCGCGCGGCCCGCTTCTCCAATCGCCGGATGTGCGTTCGGGATCATCAAAAGTGTCTCTACGCCCATCTCTTCCCATTCGGCCACCGCGACGATCGTCATTACTGCTGTTCGAGACCTCAATTCTTACTCGCCTCGTTTTAATGGTCTACAAAATAATAATAATAATAAAAAAAAAAAAACATTATTTCCAAAAACAATTAACACAATTGTAATCAAGAATTGTCACAAAGTGTAGCTTACTGTATTTGTCATTGAAAGAGCATCAATTAGACTCTGCCGATCCTCAAACTCGACGTATCCGTATCCTCTAATTTTATTTTGGTCTTTTGGTAAACGCATATTGGAAATCTGCGCAGAAAATTCACACAAAAAATTCAAATAAATTATTACGATTGAAAAGCAAAAAGAAATTATACATATTTCACTGAGGTGTGCAATGAAACTGCGAGAATGACGATATGAACATTTGTATGTGTTAAAGCAAACCTTCATCTCTGCAAAAAAGTCCGTTAGATCGGCCTCGTCTACATCGTAGGGCAAATTGCTTATGTAAGCTACATAAGGTGGATTTGTGGGAATATTTTCTTCATCAATCCCAGGTCCTCGCGCTGCTCTTGGGGCTGTTGGTAAAATAACCTGCTCCTTGCTACTCCGTGAGGAATAGCCTTCTGTAATATTAAATATTAAAAGATGGGGGGATAAAAAAAGTTTTGTATATTTTATTACGATATGAGAGAAAGAGAGATACACGATGAAATCCTCGTATATTTCACAAGATTACCGCATACGTTAACACAAACGTATATAAACAAAAGCGAGCGAATTCACTGAGGTTTTAAATAAATATTCTGGCTGTTAACATATTACACATAAATACTCTGACTCATAAAAGATATAATATATTATTTTATTCTTTTCTTACACATACGCACGCAAATCAATGTTGTGACGAATCCTTCGTTCCCAAATTGAGGCAACGAGTGATTTTTGTCACCTTACCGTGCTCATCTTCGACATCTTCAGCCCAGCTGGAAGATTTTAAAGGAATCGTGGGAACTGGTCCGCTGCCGTCGGCCAGAAACGTGCAGAGGTCGACGGTAACTCCCTTCTTCTTCTTACCCTTCTTGCCTAAAAAGAAAAACGCGCAACGCTGATGAAAAAAAAAAAAACGACGTGTCGTCGCGGCAGCGTGTCTCTCGGTGCCAGCGTAACGTCGAAGGGGGCATGGTACGCACGTCGTCGCGTGCTGTTTGGTTAGGTGCGAACATGCGGAGCGGGAAAGAGCGACGCGAGCGAACGGTTTCGCGATTATCTTATTCGGACGGGAGTCGTTCACGTTTGTCGAAATTTAACGTCGCGTCGGAGGAGAGGAACACTCACCTGAAGACATGATTATACGGTCGAAATTGTACGGGATCAATTTCCAGGTCGTGTCTACGTGAACCACCACGGCGCAACCCGAGTCTGCCTGCGAAATGCGCGAGATGTCTCAGTTTTTCTTAAGCCGCGTTCCGACATTCACCGTTCGCTGCCAGTGCGTACTCAAACCGCGATTGGCTCGTGAGGACAGGATCTGAACTCGTCTGCCAATCGCGATTTTAAAGTGCGTTTGGTAAAAACAACTGCACCAACCTCTACTTCGGGGCAGCAAATATGAGAATATTGTTCTTCTCCGAGACCATACTAAAACTGCTCTGAAATGCAGTGATTGGACAGGTTTGGATGAGTCTTGCCCTCACGAGCAAATCGCAGCTCTAGTGATTCTTTATTTAAATAAACAATCATTTGTGTACAAAGAAATGTCTTTCACATTTCTTAAATTTCCCTTTACACAAACAATAATTTTTTTTATATATATTTATTTGTTCATTTCTTATTCTTTATAGAGAGATTCTCTTTGGAAATAGAAAAGTTTGAGTCAGTCTTCCGATTTGAAATAAAAATTACATTGGTTAACGCGCTTAATCAATGTTTTTTGTTTTATACAACCATCGTACTGTTCAAAATCGTTTTGTCGTTTTTTTATGAAAGAAAAAAATGACAAAATAACACGAAAAACCGCGCGAATTTCTCAATCCACTCTGATTTTTAACGCCGCCACCTTTTCCTTATGTTTTTCCGTACACAAGTGTTCGCGCAGCAGTATCAGGCCGACTATTCGCACGTCACACAACTTGCAGAAAGTACTTGCTGACTGCGGCAGTGTCTCCCTATGAAAAACAAAAAAAAAAAAAAAAAAAAAAAAAAAAACACGCGATGTTCTTCTTAGTTAAAACCAGACTACTGTTTTCCAGAAGCAGCGTTCAATCGCGAGTCGCATTTAAAATACATCGAAGTGAATTCAGGAAAACAAGATGAATAAAATTATTTTTTATATACGTGTGGAAAAAATGTTATACGTACTCTCTGGCGAGACTGTGCAATTCAAGAACATTTTGTACCAATTCCTCTTCCTCCTCATTTCTCTCGTACAGCTGTAAAACTTTGTGGAACGAATATATGTTACTTTTCTCCGTCACGTCTTCTGAAGGAGGACAATAATAGCTGTCGAAACAGTTCCATTTGTACGTGACATCGTCCTCGCTTATCGGCGGTTTCAACGGGTTTCTTTGTCTGTCTTTTAATCTGAACAAACTCCGTCTGACTCGATTCTGACAGTCCACAATGAACTCGTTGTCGGAAACGTTGCACATTCGCATCGCGCTGCTCATCCAGTAACGTAATCTATTTATCTGTAAAAAAATAAAACAAACGCATCCATTTTATCTCCATATGCGCGCACAAGTCGTCTTCATCCGCACACGCGACGAGATAAAAGGATATTTAAATTACGTAACGCCACGTTACCTCCAATATGTCTTCAATTGAGATTTCCACGTCGAATTCGATCTCCATGTCGTTGTCCGGAAACATAGACCGATTGGTGCAACTGTCCATCGGGCCCAGGCCGCACAACACCCCTGTGTAATAGATCCGTCGTGAATCGCATCTTAGTTCTATGCGCGGCGCGAAGCACAGCGCGAGCAACGACGCGAATCCAGGAATATTTGGCAGAAACGTCGTGTTTCTCAGAATCAGAATATCGTTGGAAGACGCTTTGGTCACGCTCTGAGCGACCAGAAGACGATTCTGCATCTGATAGGGATCGATGTCGAGAAGAACAGAATTCACGGAGTTTGAATCCACACTTATTTTCTTGGACTTTCCAGCTTGTGTCAATTGAATCAGTTCCATTTCCAAAGGAGAAAGCGGACCTCGAAGAACCACTGTGTTGGTGCGGTGGTTCATCTCGTCAGGCGGGTCGGGATACTGAAATAAAACAATGTTGTAAACGTGTTATGTAAATATTTAATTGTTTTTTTCTTCAAACGTACGAGACTGAACGTCAGCAATTCAACAAAGCGGGCAATTACCTGCGACACCAAGTAGTCGCGATCGTACTGTTCTTCCTCGTAAAATCGCCTCTCCTCTATCGTAATCTTCTCTATATTCATCATTCGCATTCTCCTCTCGTGATTGTGCTTCGACAAGTAACTCTCCTCCGTCTTCACCGCGAATCCTTTCTCGATCAAAACGTCATTGATATTTATCTGTCTCTTCTGATCGCAAACAATCAACTCCAAATTGACGACGCTGTCGACGACCGAGTAAATTTGTCCGTAAATCTTATTGCTCTTCTCGACTTGCTTTTTGAAATAATCATTCGAGAGCGTCGACCACTGACCGTAGAAATTGGCCTGACTCGAAGGTCGCAGAGACGCCAATCTGCAACGAAACGCTAGACAGGGAATTTTCAAGATTTCGGCGTCGTTGATCTTTCGCAGACGATTGTAATGCAACTCGGCCGTGAAGCCGTGATCGATGAAGAGAACGCTGAATCTTCCGTTTCCAAGGGACTCCTCGATCATGGCACGTTCGTAACTGGAGTGATTCTTCTTTCTCATGGGAGCGGCAATTAGGTCCGATTTTTCGGGATAACGACACAGTTCCGTCAAGGATTCGACACTGAGACGTTTCTCGATCAAATTCATGTACTCGGACGTGGCGTCGTCGTCGAGACTTGCCCAGAAATGTTCTGGGTTTATAATCTAAAAAAAAAAAACGATCATTGCGAGACAAAACGATATACACAAAAAATTTATATTATTATTCGAGTTTCTTAGAGAGCAAACAAAAATTACCTTTTTTATAAACAGTGGTATAAATGTCACATCAAGTCCGGGCAATTCCGGTCTGATTTTAGGAACGTCGTCGTTCTTTATTGGCTTGTCATTTTTGGTAAAATACAACTTCTGCTCGAATTTCTGAATATTATGTCGCATCGCCAACTCCTTCTCCTTCCTTGTATCATTCAACACTTCTATTCTGATTGGCACTTTGCACAGTTTCATCCTTACAGCCTGTGATATATAAATACGTCAATTGTTCATATTATTTATCACACACTCACTTTCAAGAAGCATGCGTTACTTAAATCATAAACTCTTGCAAAATGTTTTGTAATATATACATTTATAAATTTTTTTTTCCGTATATATATATATATATATTAACTTTTACCTCGTAAACAAAATCCGACAGAGTGAAAAGACTGACGGCGGAAGTTTGTTTCTTGCAATAGTGAATGTAAACACGTGACGACTTGTCAAAAGATACCGCTATTTGTTTTTCGGGAATTTTCAAATGCTTTGAAAAAATCTCTTGAAACTTTTTCGCGTACAAGTATCCCAATTGATCGTTCGGCCATCCTTTGAGATAAACCGTATTCATAGGACTTAAGACGCCTCCTAGAGTCCTGCTGATCTCCTTCTTAAGAACCTCGGGATCGTGCAACTGTTTGACGAAATAATTGGGATAGAACGCACCCGCGAGGATAACTTGCAGAACGAAATCGCGATCGTCACCTCAACATAAAATAAGAAAATCACAAAACGTAAAATAACATAAAACAGAACGACTGAGCAATAAAATCGCTAAAAAGCAGTCAGTAAAAAACAATCAAATCAATAAAATATGTCGATAAAAGAACAGAAAAAAAGAGAAACTGTTGTTGAAAATTACTTGTTGAATGTCGATATGCAAATAATTATAAGATACATACCTTCCCAAACAACTTTGTTAACATGAGCACTTTCTTGGATTTCATTTTTCATCAACCTGTCAGTGATCTCGTACACCAGAGCGTCCAATTCGTGCAGAGCCTTCTGATTCACCCCGTTCATTTCGGCCCATTGTTTCTCTTCCTGTTTGGTAGACAATCGGCGAATCGCTTTCTCCCTCTTCCACTCGTTGTAAACGTTCAGAACAGCGATGCAGTCGCTGTCGGAACCGCAAGCCCATTTTCTACGAACGATGTAAGAAGAAACGGTAGGTCTCAAGGTATTATTGAAGACGTCTTTGAGAGCCATGCTGGCTCCAACAACAATAGCGTCCTGCAAGATCCCGAAAACGTGGCCCAACAGAATCAATTTCGAAATTCGAATGTCAAGCGGGAGAAGCGCCATTATTCTTCCGAGATCAGTCAACTTCCCGTCGTACGGTTGAAAGGAATCGTCCTCGTTTATCAAAGCTCCAACTTCCTTCAGCATCAGAATGGTATTCGCCAGGTCGGCGATATTGGGTGGATCGAGGGCGAGAGACAGAATAGTACGCGGCTCGCCAATGTCGAGGATCTTGGCACGGAGAACGACATTGGCGAGTGGAGCTCGGAGCAATTCCGGAATGCTCTCTTCTTCGATAACATTCTGCAAATTTTAGCGATGCATTTAAATTTTTGTCGTATTGCGAAACATTGAAGAAACTTTTTTTTTTTTTTTTTTATGGCGTCACATACATGATAAAACGCTTTTGGTATCAATCTGTACACTCTGCCGTCCATTACACGACCGGCTCGACCAGCTCTTTGCATGCAATTCGCTTTACTCGCCCAAGACAATTGTAAGCTTTGATACTGCGTAGCGGAATCGACTTGGAGTACTTTTATGAGACAGAAATCTATTACTGTAAATTGAAATCAATATGTTACTATTTTTTTTACATATTAGAAAATAAATATTAGAGAAAAAGAGAAAACATTTATATTTATATTAGTTTGATAATTCTCTTCGCAAATCTTGTTTTTTAAACGTTTATCTTTGCTTTCTTTTAACAAAAGATTGTTTTTTTTCTCAAAAGGAAGATGAGAAATTTATAATTTGTGGCAAACACAAGGTGTTTTGTTTTACCGTATTTTGCGTCTGGCACTGTGATACTGCTCTCAGCAATATTTGTAGCAAGTATGATTCGCCTGTGGCCTTTTGGCGGTTTGTAAAATATTCTGTGTTGCTCGGCACTAGAAATCGTTGAATGCAGTATTACCATGTCCCACAACTTGTCCTCATAATTCAACAACAAATAATCTTGCACCTCTCCGATTTCACTCTTGCCAGGCAAAAATATAAGAACGGTGTGTCTTTGAGGCGAATTCTCGCTTTTGTCGTTAAAATCAATGTCATCCAGAGCGATAATAATTTTCGCGCACAACTCGATCATAGATTGCGAGATCTTTGGTTCGACAGCAGTCACTTTTGGCAACTAGAAAATTTACATTTATTTCGCATAATTCTATTTGTTATTAATTAAATTAATTAAATTAATATAAATTTACGTATCACAAGTGTGATCCATACTCACTGGATTCATACACGAGATTAAATCGTCCAGGTAATACATCTGGATATTGAACCGTTTCCTTTCCGGGATTCTGACAATACGCGCCGGGACGCTTGTCTGTCTCACTCTCGTGGAAAAATAATCAGCAAATTTGTGCACGTTCATCGTTGCCGACATGATAACAACTTTCACCTGTATGATACGCATTTCCATCAATAGTTTTACAACTAGCAACAAGAAATCTACATTTTGGTTCCGTTCGTGTATCTCGTCCAGTATCACGTGTGTGTAATTGAACGAGTGCTTTTTGTAAATCAACAGATTGAGAAGAACTTCGGTGGTGCAATACGTCAAGCGGGTTTCTTCCGTGATGTCTTTCAACATACCGATTTTGTAACCCACCAGACGATCAAACTCCCTTTCCTCAGCGACTCTTTTGGCAAGACTTATTGCGGCGATTCGTCTCGGTTGAGTAACTAAAAAAAAAAAAAAAAAAAAAAGATTCTTGTTTACTTGATGCAAGCTTCAAAGTTTTTGTTACAAGTTGATAAAACAATATTTTTACGTAAAACCGATCTCGACAAATTTACCTATGATGTTACAAAACTGTCTTCGTTTTCTGTAAGTGTTGAGAACAAATTGTGGGATTTGAGTTGACTTTCCACAGCCAGTTGGTCCCTGAATGATAACCACAGGCTCTGTCTCTATTGCAGCTATGATTTCTTCTTTGTTAGAAAGAACAGGCAATCCAAGATCTGATGGGACGTAGGAAGTATAGACATCTCTCTCATTCTTTTCAAATAAATGTTGCGAACTTTCTGTTTCTCTCAGTACTCTGTTCTTATCTATTGAGATAGAAGAATCCTGTTCGTAAGACCTCTTCTGACTATCCTTGACTTCTTCTACTTGTGTGTTTAGCTTTTTTTCGCTGTTTAGAAACTACAACAGAAAAATATGCACAAAAATATGGTGCCATGAAAAAAATCACAATGTTATTGACTCTCAAGTTGTTCAGACTATTTTACATATGCAAAACAATATTATTCAAAATATTGTAAAAAAATTGTTTACAATATTTAACTATGTACATATTTGAACTATGTACATATATACATGTGTATCACATTAACGTTTGAGGCATCTTAATTGCTATGGTCACCATGACCTACATTTCATTTATTTTTTTCTGCTTCATTTGCTTCTTTTTATGTAACTTTGTTGTTATATCATTTTATAATGTATTTGGAATATGAAAACACACAATAAATTTATCCCTTTATTACAAGATTAGCTACACTTCACGAAAATTGTTACAAAAACTAGATTTATAAAGAAACTATCCTACGATTAAGAGAAAAAAGTGAATTAACTTTTGCATCGTTGTTAAATCTCTCATATGTTGTTGCATCTTTTTACCTTTAAAACTTGCTCAGCTTCTGATTCTGAATAATCCTTCACAAAGCTAGCTTCAGCCATTGTTTGATTTTGTAGAACAGTCAGTTTACAGCTTGAGCTACACGCCAACAGTTTTTTTACTCCAAAAAAATTCACGTCTGCAATTTACAAAAACAAAAAAACAATAACTACAACAGCGTCCAGGTTGTGCTTAGCCATTTGAAGGGCTGGCAGTGCAATGGGACGCCGTAACATAAACTCCGACTTGTCAACGATCGTCCCGTACTTACTTTCAAAGTAAAGAGGTTGTTTCTTAATTAATCTCGCAATAAACTTATTTGCTCGCACATTTTCAACAACATCAAGCGATGTAAACAAACGCACCTACCTTTCCGCGCGCAGGTTTTGAAACTCTCTTCACTCCTCTCTTCACTCCTCTCTTCCCGAACGAATAATCGTCTCTCGAGCGAAACCAACGAACTGAGAACGGAATGTGAGAACTGTTACGTGTTGTCGGCGATAGTGGCGCCGCGGTAGAGCGTCGCGACCATCGCCAACCAATTGGAACGAAGAACCTTTCGCTCCTCGTGTTCCGATTGGTCGCTCGAACTGCGACTCCGATCGAAACGGGAGGGGGTTTTCTCAGGCCGCACTCGCAAACGTGATCCAATCGCCTTGCGACTCTCCAACAATCGCGATGTGAACTCGGCGTGTGCGCGTCCACACGCAGTGTGAAATCGTTCGAGGGAGAGAGCGCGTCTTGGCAACACTGCGTGCGTGCGCACAGCGCGAAGATCGTGCGCGCAGCTGAGCTCGGTCTCAAAAACTGTCCGGTTGCCGTCATCTGTTTCACGATTGCGGGGTAAGTGGCTGTGATTACCAATTAACGTTCTGACATAGCGAGGATCCGGAAAGTCGCGACGCGAACATCGTCCGAGTGACGCGCGTCGCGTAATTGTCGCTAAACGCGCGAGTGTCACATGGCAATACGAACCGCATAACGGACAAATATGTTCGCGGTAGCCGCCGCCGCCGCCGCCGCCGCCGCTGCCGTCGTGATGGTTTCCTCGCGTTTCGCCGCGGACAACTCGACGCCGACGACGTCGTCACCGCGTCGCGGCTTTGAGCGCGCGGCACCCCATCCTCGCCGGTTCTCGTCTGTCACGCGAAATTCGCCGCGTAAAGAGTTAACCGCTTGCCGGGTCTCTCTCACTTCCCGCGATGGCGGTTTTTCGCACGTTCGCCAGGACTTAACAAAGTCCTGTCCGATTCTCGCGACGATCCTCGGGTCGGCGTTCGCGAGCAACACGCGGCTTGTACGCGATTTTTCGCGCGATTGTTCTTTCGCCGCTGGGGGGTTATGCGTTTTCGCATGTTGTATCGTACCGCGCGTGAGCGTCACGAATATCACCTGTCATGGCGCGCGTCCTGACCCGATCACATCGCCGACAGCCCAGCAGCTACGGCACTCGCCGAGAGACTCGCTCTCTCGCTGTCTGCCGTCGTCAGGTCTCCGTAACGTCGTCTCAACCGGCAACTCTGAGATCTTTTCCTTCCCTCGTTTTTTTCTCTTTTGTGTGATTTTTCTTCGTTTTAACGAAAACGGTGTGTGTGACTTTTCAGCGCGCGACTGGATTTAAAGAGAGATTTCTTCTATCTCAGCTGACTGACGTCGATACATAACCTGACTCAAGTGTCATCGATAGAACAGATGACAGTCATCTTGTTGGAAACGCGCGACGGCCACTCTTGTGTTTAGAAGCGGAGCCGTTCTGTCAATTCACCGCGCGCCGTTGATCATGTGGTGAGAGAGACGGAAAAAGGGGGAGGGCAGCTGTGTGTGTATGTGTACAATGGCGACCGCCACGCGCCATGTCGTGGTCGAGTTTGCGCACGTCCTCCTCGCAAGTTGTTATCCCGTCATGCTTCGTCGACCCGACTCCCACATTTCCCCACGTAGTATTTTCTCACCTGTTTGTCTCTCGGAAATGATTCGGACATTGTCAACGTAACAACCACGTAATTTTCTGACTTTATCTCTTCCAGTCTTCTCTGCTTTTCACTTGTCGCGTTTCACCTTTTGCAGTCTCTCTTCGAAAGAAAAGGGTTGAAGCTGACAGTTCGATATGGCGAGCTACGGTTCCTCGTTCGTTCCCTCCGCGACGTTGCGCATCGAAAACGTCTTTCTCTCTCTCTCTCTCTCTCCTCTTTTTTCCTTCGTCCGGAGAAGGTTTTACGGAGAGAGAAAAAAATTTTCTTTCTTTCCCGGAGGCCAAAGAAACGTCCTGGACACGCGACATCCTGGAAACCTCCGAATTGCGTCGTGACCGCGATATTGATTTTTTCCCAGAAGAAGCGGCCGAGCTGGAAGGTTTAGGGCATCTCTATTCGATAAATATGTTTAACGCTGAGTTAAATTTTGGTATATGTTTTATACCAACGATCTTAAACACAGAAGGAAAGAGAGAAAGGAGAGAATACGCGTGCGTGCGTACGTGCGTGCGTGCGCGCGCTTTGCCTGGAGAGAGTGAGAGTGAATGAGAGGGGAGAGAGAGAGAGAGAGAGAGAGAGAGAGAGAGAGAGAGGAAAGAAATGAAGAACGCAATGTAGAAAACAGCGTGGCATGTCGAGAAAACATGGTTGCTAAAAATAGCACAAAGCATGAAACGGAGTGCAACGTGCGGATTATTATGCGGGGCGCGACGTATTCTCGAAATAAACGTTTATTATATATATATTTTTTTTCTTTTTTTTTTTGGTGCACACGCGCGAGAGATTTGCTCGTCAGATTTTCCCGTCCGCGAGGATGTCGCGCGCGAAAATCATCTCGCACGTGGAAAATTTGGATTTTTCCGGGGAAAAAATTTGCGCGCAACGCGACGCAAAAAAATTTGAAATCGCGATTGCGCAACATTCGCAAACCAAAGAGATCCAAAAGAGTAAACGAGAAAGACCGTGTCGTTGATTAAAAAAAAAAAGAAAAAAAGTCGAGTAAATAAACCGATTGACGGCTTCGCAACTCTTTGCGATTGTCTTATCTCACGATGGGAGATACGTTGCAACCGTGTTGTTGATTGCACTGCTCCGTGCAAGCGGCAATCTCGCATTTTCGAGAAAGATAAGTCAACTTTGATTAATGATCGAAAACACATTTCGCGCGGGACAAACACGAGATCTCTCTCTCTCTCTCTCTCTCTTCCTCCCGAGAGCGCTCCTTCCAAAACCCTGCATCTAATCAAGTGAAAATCAATCGCGGGAGCGACCGCAAGAAGACAATTTTTGGGGACATTTATTCTTTTTTTTTTTTTTTTAGCGCGATCTTTTGACGCAACATGTAACCTTGTCGTTCGAAAGTATTTCGTCAACGATGGATACGTGAACGAGAACACGTGCACATCGCTCCGGCAATGGGCTACGAAGGAGAACGAGTTTGTTACGAGTCTCTTTCGCCTGCTCGTTGTACGCTTTGTCGGCGCCCAATCGGGACCGCGTATTCGATCACACCTCCCGCTCGGTCTCCGCACTCATTGGCCGGATCTTTCCCGATTGACCTGGTTTTGAGAAATTCGGGTAAACAAGATTTATCTCGACGGGTGATCTCTCGCGAGACAGCCGCGAGAAAACCGCGGCTCGGGGACGCGCGCCCACGTGGGCGCGCGGATGAGTTATCGCGCGCGGCAAAATAAAAAGTTTATTTTGCAAAAATTTGCGTCGCGCTTATCGGATGACACATCTCATATCTCGCGAGATACTTTTTCGACCGAAACGTTTATGAGATTACGAAAGAAATAAAAGAATCGATACGTATGTAATTTATTTTTTTTTTTTAATGAAAGCAAATAGAAGTTTGTTTGGCACTCGGCCCAGTTGATTTTGTAATATTTAAAGTAAAAAAAATGAGTCAACAGTCTTTGTTAGTTTCACAGGTTTCCAAGTTTCTCTCATCTCTCTCGTAATCGTTTAAACTTGGGTGAAAGTCGTGCGGACAAGACGCGACGTAAAAAAAAAAATAAATAAATTGGACGAGCATCGGTTCATGACGTCGGTAACGAAATACACATTACAGCTCGACGCATGACGAGGACACTTCGGGGGGCGGCGAGGACGAAGGAGGGGAGAAAAGAATTTTAGTGACATGATTGCAAGAGTGAAGTTTGACTGGCGTTGAAATGAAAACGCGGTTGCAACGCGAGCGAGCGAGGCAATGTGGAACAGCAGAGCAAAAGGGGAACCCGGCGAACACGTTTTCGTTGACGAATACAATGGCGTGTATTTGAGGGGCGAGGGAGAGAGAGAGAGAGAGAGAGAAAAGACGCATGCGCGTTCCGCTTGGTGACGCTTCCCGGCGCGCTTGGCGCAGCCATGCTTTCGTGATTTTCGCACGTCAAAAATTGGATCCACCGAGTGCGCATCTGATAAGTGTAAACAAGCGTCGTCGGTCACGTTTCGCTCGAAAAGAGATCGTCGAGATTGAGTCTCGGAGATTGTTTTTGTCACAAAAGTAAGTCAAACATTTCGGGAAATAAAACGGTGAGTGTGTTTGTGGGGAAGGTAAAGTTTTTTATTCCGAAAGAGGGAGAGAGAGACGGATCTCATCCATTTTGTATGTGAAACAAGTGGCCGAATCGCGGGCGTCACTTTTTGATACATACATATCTCGGCGAGAGTTACCTCGTCGTCCTTCGTTTTACTAACGGTGTTGATGTTGTAGGAAGGGACGTTGAGAACGAGTGCCGCTGTGTGTTACGGAAAAAAAAAAAAAAACGAACGTGTTATTTGTAACCGTGGAAAAGTATATCGAGGAACCACATAAAGTGCCACAGACCGTTGAATAGACCATTTTTAATTTTCTCCGCACGCACGCACACATTCGGAAAAATAAAGAAGCAAACGAGTGTGTTTCTGAGAGAAATATAATTTTTTATTTCGAAAGAGAAACGCCGCACACACAGGACAAGAGTGAAAAATCTATCTGTCCAGAGCGTCATTTTTTTTAGCCATATTAATTTGGCAACGTGCTCTCGTCGTCGCACGAGCGTCGTGTTTGCTGCCTCCGTCGTCCGGGGTTTCGAGATCGTTGAATCTCGACTCACATTTCTGATTGACTTCGACGAAAGATGAAGCTAATCGATAATGCGTTCCATAAAGTTAGAAATTGTCAGGACGACTTTAATACGCAATTGAAGTTATTTTCACATTTTATGCTGCGATCGTATTTCGTGGACGCTTTAATAAGTACATGCTCCTTGCTTGGTGAACTTCAGGCACGTGCAGTTTCAAATACCAAGTTTAATTTCAGATTGTTGAAACATTTTCTGGATGTTTTTAAGTAAAACTGTAGATGAAAACTGCAAAAGTGTAAAAAATTTCTTGATTTACATTGGGTTTGGATCTTTCAGAGAGACTTTTAGTTCATTGAATTTAAACTTTGTCTTACCTTGTGTTACTATTTTAATATATATTAAATTTATATTAAATTACCTATGTCTCTTAAATATATTATTAAAATTACAGATACGATAGTGACTACACACAGAAGACAAAATGTTTAGTTTTCACAGACCAAAGGTGTACCGATCTAGTACAGGATGTTGCATCTGCAAAGCTAAATCCAGCAGGTACAAATAATGTTTTGCTTATATTATCGTAAAAGTAATACATATTACATAATTGTCTCTCTTTTACATGTTGATTTTCTAATTAATCTTAAATATTATAATGTTTATATTACTTTCACATTATATGACAAAAAAAGACTTGTAATATGCAATTGATTTTAATGACACAATAACATAAAATGTTATTATAATAACTTTTTCCCATGATGACATTCTTTGTACATTTGTTTTTACAGTTCAAGATTTACAGACAGCAAAAAGTACGAGGATGATTTTATGCCATGTTTTTTACTTGAGGAAAGACGTAGTGGAGAGATATGCAACGCATGTGTGCTTCTAGTAAAAAGATTTAAGAAACTTCCTGCAGGGAGCGAACGCAATTGGAGTCATGTTAGTATTTTACACACGATCTATGGAACAAAACTTAAAGCTAGTTTAGAATTTTTAACAAAAATTTATTTTCTCTCAAAGGTTGTTGATGCACGCGCCGGTCCTGGCATCAAATCGACAAAGTTTAAAGCAAAGAATAAAAGAAGACTCAAAGATAAACCGGAAAAGCTGATCAAAAAGAAGCATATCTATGTGAAATCAGAAGCAGATCGAGAACAGAGTCCGGCGATGAGTGACGATTTAAATGGTTTGTTACAAGACAGTAAAATTAAATCGTATTTATATCTTCATGAAGATACGTATACAATATGCCAAATTCTTAGTAATTAATATTTAATTTGCTCACTTGTTTTTGTAGACGATTACAGATTGACAGACAGCAAAGCTTCAAGCAGATCGGAAAGCGCTTCAGATGACGACGATATTGGCATTAATGAAAAACAAATAGATATTACTCCTGACGTTCAAGATATGCAAGACGACGGTTTTCTCAATCTGTCGTACTACAAGAGGTAATTTTTAATAAATTATTGTCTTTTATCTTGTTTGCAAATTAATTATATTACAGCTATTTATGTTTACCCATGCATTATTATTTTTTTTTTTTGTGTGTTACAGGGAAGTGACTTGTTGCGGTAACATCTTCCGAGGCCCGAATGGCGAAGTTATGCTATATCTTCCTTCCTTGAAACCTTGCATGAGCTGCCTCGCTAGGCGGCAGCTCGTCACTTCTTTACCGTCCACCAGTCCCATTCACAGTTCCGCATCCGTCAGTCCTGCCTATAGCGTCGAGTCCACGTCATCGAGTTCGGAAACAACTTCCAAACAGAGCGCCAAATCATTCAGCGACGCGTCGTCTGACTCCGGTTACGATGAGTCCTCGAATCAGGACGAGAATAAGATCGCGAAGAGCATCCTCGTCAAGGAAGACGTGGAGATGATGGAAAATGCGCCGAGGCCCATCGAGCTCGATCAGCTGTCGAGCTACGAATCACTGCAAGTCGTTAACATCGCTAATCATTCGCTTCACTCCAATTAATGTCGGCCCCTAGTAGGGTTAATTTATTCTTTGTCTCACATAAAAACATAGAATTATATATATATATATATATATTATATATTATATATTTTATATATATATATATATATATATACACATATACAGGGTGTACATAAGATCGCGTTTATTTCATGAAACTCGCTTTGAAAATTTTTGTTTGAACAATTTATTTTGTTTAATATTTATATTCTTTCTCATAGCGTCTTCTTGTAATGAATTTGAATTTGGAGACAATTTTCCCCAGTGGAAAATGTTCGATTTTTTTAATATTTTACTGATGAACACATACAAGCCAATTTTTTTCTCTTTCTGTGTGACATTCTAACTCTACATCGTTTATTAGATTATTAGGCATTGTGTGAATATCAGTTTTGAACGAATAATTAGCAATTACAAAGGGAAAAGTTATTTTCCTTATTTTATTTAAGATATAAAACCAAAAAAAAAAAACTAATTTAAAATAAAAAAAGGAGTGGTAATCTTTTTAATATAGTAAAAGTTTAAATTTTAAGGGAGTATTCTGAAAAAATTCGATGTTTCAAGATGTTCAGAAAAAAAATAATGACATAAAAATCGTTACTTTATAAAATCTCAGCACGTTTTTATGAAAAAAATTAATATGAAATTAAAGCAACTGTTTTATGTCCCTTGAAATTTTACAACTTTTTTGCTATCAATGTCAAATGGAACACCCTGTATATGCAGATGTGTTAATCTTAGATTGTAGATAAGTGCAACATCCCCGGGCAGCTAAATGGCATCGAAGCAGTCGAGACCTTCGCTCTCGGTAGGTTTAAAATGCCATTTGGACGCAATTTATCGTGTTAAGGTTACTTCGTAATTTCTTAGCAATGGACTGACGTAAACCGCCATTTCTCGGAACACGTAATCTTTATTAAGTCTTAAGGTTTAGCAATATAAATACACACATCAAAGTACTGTGATGATATTGTAAAGTAAGGGACGCTTGAGCCTCTCTTACACCGAGCAAGTGGCCGAGAGATCTTGGCGGTTTACCCTCTATCGCATTTCTAACGTAAGTTCAAGTGCCACTGCTTAAGGGGAGCGATGTACGCAAGGTGCGCTGGGATAATCGAGAGAAAGCTACCGAATAAATTGACCAAAAAGAGCTTTTTTTTCTTAAAAATAATAATAATAATAAAAAAAAAAGATACTTTATGGTTGTTGCGGTTGCACTCTGTACAAACTCCAAGCTGCCAATCGATTTTTCGTTCGGGTCCAAAGATTGAAGATGAGACAGGAACGGGCAGATTGTTTTTGTTGCATTTACTTCCGGGTCACGGCGCTCCATGACGTGAATCAATTTATAATAGCGGTTAAACGGTGTGATCCAAGGTCGATAGCAATAAAACAAAGTCAAATCACTTACGTAGCGATTGAGCAATTGATAAAAAGTCTGTTTTTTAGTCTGTATTTAGACAGTATTAGTGAAAAAAAAAAGATAACGACGGGGATAAGTGGGAGGATCTAAAAAAAAAACTTGAAAGTGGCAATCAGATTGG
Source organism: Pseudomyrmex flavicornis (assembly GCA_014825475.1). Lineage (NCBI taxonomy): Eukaryota > Metazoa > Arthropoda > Insecta > Hymenoptera > Formicidae > Pseudomyrmex > Pseudomyrmex flavicornis. The sequence goes on from QVNW01002347.1 coordinate 27,522, forward strand.
CAAAATGGACCAGCGAATCTTTAATATATACATTATATAATTTTAGAGAATACGATACTTAGAGATATTTCTACAGATAGATTATAGAGGAGTGCAGAGAGGCAGGAATAACATAAGTAAAAACTGTTAGTTCCTAGTTAACAAAGAAAGAGATGGGCATACTCCGATTGTACGTTTAGCGCAAAACAGTTTGTTCAATTCTCGCGAGTGTCTCTTACGAATTTTTTCTTCAATTGGAATTTTGTTGCGAGAACAAAAGCTCTTTTTCGTGTTTACGTGATTATTTAATATTTATTGTGAATGATGGAAAAAATGATTTGTCAGAATTTCTGATGTATAATTTCGAAGCACCGAGCACTACGCGAGCACCTGTTGAACAAACAAAGGGAGATAGTTGGAAATTGTCAGACTAAAAAAAATACAAAAACAGTTCTGCAATCAAATTGTTCTTTGTTTTACACACTGAAGGACTCAAATTTTTTTATCGCTTACTTTTGAGAAAGAAAACAATTGAGATTAATAATTGCTTTGCAGAACTGTTTTTTTTATTTTGCAATTAGAACTCTTCGATTATGAGCGTTTGCTCATACGAGCGGGTGCTGTATAATATAAATACCGAAGAGAAGTTTATAGTTATCCATGGTGGAAGAGTTTTACTTGGAAAGATCTTGCAATAGACAATTTCTGACTATTTTCTTCCCGGCATTTAGCGCTAAACGCGGGAAAGAAAGACGGGCTAAAAAAAAAAAAAGAAAAAAAAGAAAAAAAAAACAAAGATGTACAAGCCAAGTACCTGCAGAGAACAAGCCGCAACTGTGATCACGGGGTTGTTTTCAGGCTTCTTTTTCCGCTTTAATTCCCACGCACAATACGAAACCAAAACATGACGAAATTTGAATACGATTCATGATACACGATAATATGTCTGTTGCGAAATGAGTCAAAATTGTCAAGGAATGAATCGCGGAATCTGTTTGACATATCGAGATCTCGCTGTTCGAGCACATTTTTTTTTTTGTTTATTAAATTTCGAAAAAGAAAAAAATACCAATTAATGCGTCTGATATTTAAACGGATTCTTCGAGATTGAGATTTGCAAATCCGTGAAAGTTCGTGTGTTTCTGTTTAAGTTGCCAAACCGAGAGTTGATTTTCGATCGGTCGTCGAGCACACAGTACCGTAAGTAGGATCGTTAGATTCTCAACTAGTCTAAGTTTTAAAACTTTTTTTTTGTTTTAAAACAAAAAAAAAACTTAAAACTTAGACCAGTTGAAAGTTTTCGAACAATTTACAAAGCAATGTTTATAAAAAGTACAATATGACTTCGGTATCTTGGACACGAGCTATAAATCACACGGATCTGCAAATCTTTGTGAGGAAAATTGGAAAAAAAACGTGATTCTCAGCTCTAGGAAATTGGATCTGATGCAAAAAAAAAAAAAAAAAAAAAAAA